>JBBDGP010004003.1:0-130000 GCA_037952835.1 Lithobates septentrionalis | reverse complement strand
TATTTGGGGAAACAATCCATAAGGGGCTGCAGGGCACGCTAACACAAAACACCCAACTACATGAGGCAGCCCCCCCTCCTCCTCCTCCTCCTCCTCCTGCCACAACTGAAACACCAGAGCCACAGCCTCAAAAGAAGGCTACAGGGAAGGCTGCAGGGAAGGCTGCAGGGCAGCGTGGAGGAAAGGCTGCAGGGAAGAGAAGAAAGTGATGACCTGGGTTCAGTCTTGTCTGACAGAAGACGCAGGCTGTTGTAGGACCACAGTCTGGGGACGTCTAGATCATCTGCTGGTGCTGTTGATCTCTGGGATTCTTGGACCAGATTGTGCTCCCTCTTATATGGACTCCGCAAGATCCCAATTTTCTTGTACAACGACTTTTTCCAGCGTTGACTTCCTCTTTATTTTATTTTGACCATGAATAAATGGATCTTTTTTGAGTTTAGCAAAAGACTTTATGTGTTTTCTTTTAAATCATTGATTTTACACACAATGTTAAATTAACAAGGGACAACAATCTCATTGAGTTTGAAAAAAACACACCAAAAATGCATTACTAATGTTAATAATGTTCAAGTGGTAAGTCTTGAAAATAAAAAAATCTACATAACCAAAAACGGTGCTTTGGGTTAACTTTATATAAAAACTAAAAAATAATCACTCGAAAAAAAAAAATAGAATAATGGGTTCTTTGTGGTAACTTTACAAACCTAAAAAAAAAAAATATAAAGGGAAAAAGTATTATTAGTATGGAAACATTGTTTTTAAAAAGCATACTATATCATTCATGAGATCAAAGAGAAAAAGAATCCAGAAATCAGTTTGGGAGAACTCTGATTATGAACAGCAAAACACCTTCGTTCTTTAGAACATTCGTAAAGAAGAAATAAAATGCGCTGCATTCAACGATCACAGATTTTGCAGCGTGATGAATGTGCTACCTACAATACGAACACTAGTTTTACTAGACCGAGTGCTTCCGTTTAGTTTTTGCTTATGAGCATGCGACGTTTTTTTGTCCGTAGGACTAGCATACAGACGAGCGGACTTCGGGGTCCGTCGTAGTTACGACGTAAAGATTTGAAGCATGTTTCAAATCTAAAGTACGTCGGATTTGAGGCTAAAAAAGTACGTTGAAAGTCCGGAGAAGCCCACACACGATCGGATTACCAGCCAGCTTTAGTCCGTCAGCGTCCGTTGGACTTTTGTAGCTGAAAAGTCCGACCGTGTGTACGCGGCATTAGTATGGGTGGTTAACCACTGACACTCACCAACCCAGGCATGGACCGCAAGGTGGAGTGATCGGAGCAGGGCTGGCTGAGAACATGGCCTCAACGCGGGAGCTGAGGCGGCATAATACAGGGTTGCAGCATCGGATAGGATAAGAGCTTAAAGTATGGATGAGAGCTCATGTGGCCAAGAAAGTAGTGTATACTCAATGGAGCAAGGATATCTGGGAACAAAATAAATTAAATATATGTATAATTATAATATATTACTCATAGTGATGATATATATATATAGTAGGAGGTGGTGATACAGGTAAATGAACCCAGTATAGCTCCATATAGGAGGTGTATGGATAATATGAAAAAGGTAAGGAAGATACAAATGATGCCCAAGGATGTGCAAGTATCTGTGTATAAAAATGATGAACATGAACATACAACAGATTGTGGTATAAATGCTGATAGGAATGCCACGTGGAAACAAGGGCAAATAGTGTGAACAGAAAACAAATCCACCAAGAGAGAGAAAGGAAAAGAAAATAAAGGTTAGAAAAGCAAAGAATACCTACCCTAATGCTGCAACAAAACAACTCCCAGCAGGACGTGTAGCTGGTGTGTGAAGACCCCGAAGGGGAACTGATGAATTGGGCAGTTCACCTGAATGGGGGTTGTAGTTATGCCGCCAACGCCACGCTGATGAACCAATGGAGGTGAGGGAGCCGCACCTGAAGTGAGTGATGCACTCAACAACCGACACGGAGACCTCAACATACCGGGACACAAGATGTTATGACTAGACGCCGGCGCCAGGACCTCATTTCTGACGTCACACGCACGGAGTGAAGCCGTCACACACAAAGCGTGACAGGCATGGCGCATTTTACCGCCGATGCTATGGGCAGCTCATTGTGAAAGGGGTCTTAAACCCAATGAACATCTCTGAAGAGAACTAAAAATGGCTGTCCACCAACATTTATCATCCAACCTGACAGAACTGGAGAGGATCTGCAAGGAGGAATGGCAGAGGATCCCCAAATCCAGGTGTGAAAAACTTGTTGCATCTTTCCCAAAAAGACTCATGGCTGTATTAGATCAAAAGGGGCTTCTACTAAATACTGAGCAAAGGGTCTGAATACTTAGGACCATGTGATATTTCAGTTTTTCTTTTTTAATAAATCTGCAAAAATGTCAACAATTCTGTGTTTTTCTGTCAATATGGGGTGCTGTGTGTACAATATGGGGGCTGTGTGTACAATATGGGGTGCTGTGTGTACAATATGGGGGGCTGTGTGTACAATATGGGGTGCTGTGTGTACAATATGGGGTGATGTGTGTACAATATGGGGGGCTGTGTGTACAATATGGGGTGCTGTGTATACAATATGGGGTGCTGTGTGTACAATATGGGGTGCTGTGTGTACAATATGGGGGGCTGTGTGTACAATATGGGGTGCTGTGTGTACAATATGGGGGGCTGTGTGTACAATATGGGGTGCTATGTGTACAATATGGGGTGCTGTGTGTACAATATGGGGTGCTGTGTATACAATATGGGGTGCTGTGTATACAATATGGGGTGCTGTGTGTACAATATGGGGTGCCGTGTGTACAATATGGGGGGCTGTGTGTACAATATGGGGTGCTGTGTGTACAATATGGGGGGCTGTGTGTACAATATGGGGTGCTATGTGTACAATATGGGGTGCTGTGTGTACAATATGGGGGGCTGTGTGTACAATATGGGGTGCTGTGTGTACAATATGGGGTGCTATGTGTACAATATGGGGTGCTGTGTGTACAATATGGGGGGCTGTGTGTACAATATGGGGTGCTGTGTGTACAATATGGGGGGCTGTGTGTACATTCATGAGGAAAAAATGAACTTAAATGATTTTAGCAAATGGCTGCAATATAACAAAGAGTGAAACATTTAAGGGGGTCTGAATATGTTCCGTCCCCACTGTATATCCATGTCATGTATGAGCAATATATCATTTAGTGACAACTTTGTGTCATTTTTTATTTCTTTTGTAATTTTTTAATAACTTGTGACAAAAAATAAAATATTCAATGGACTCAACATGCCTCTCAGCAATTTCCTTGTTGTGTCTACTTTCCACAATGGGGTCATTTGGGGGGGTTTGTACTGCCTGTCATTTTAGCATCTCAAGAAATGACATAGGCAGTCATAAACTAAAACCTGTGTAAATTCCAGAAAATGTACCCTAGCTTGTAGACACTATAACTTTTGTGCAAACCAATAAATATAAGCTTATTGATTTTTTTTTTTATCAAAGACACGTGGCTGAATACATTTTGGCCTAAATATATGACTAAAATTTAGTTTATTGGATTTTTTTTATAACAACAAGTATAAAATATATTTTTTTTCCACATTTTTCGGTCTTTTTTCATTTTTATTGCAAAAAATAAAAATCCCAGAGGTGATTAAATACCACCAAAAGAAAATTCTATTTGTGGGAAAAAAAGGACACAAATGTTGTTTGTGTACAGCATTGCATGACCGCACAATTACCAGATAAAGCAGCGTAGTGCCAAATTGTAAAAAGTGCTCTGGTCATTAAGGGGATAAATCCTTCCGGGGCTGAAGTGACTAAGGTAAAAATCTTCATCCTTTCCATCCTCTGTAATAATTCCTGTAACATCCTAGTATATGATCTATATCTATGGAGATGATATCTGATTTCTGGAGACACTAAAGAATGGAGGATGGAAGAATAAAGTGCTTTAATGTGAAGTGTCCCCCATGTGAATGTAGAGTCCCATTCTAAATGTGGAATATCCACCAATATAGTACTTGTATCTCTAATATATCCCAGAAGTCTCAGCACTAAAGGATGGAAATGTATATCCACCCCTCCCCCCTACATTCTCTATAAGGGATCCTATTCCTGCCACAATCCGGTGACCTTCAATGGGAACTCCTGATTTGTGGACTTTAGGAAGGTGATGGAATATTGGGGTCACTGGGGGATCCACCATCAGAAATTCTGCTGTTTTATTTCATAAACCCCCCAGATCCTTTCCTTTATCTATCAATTTCAGAAGCCCCTGTATGAGACACTGTGTGAGGTCCTGCTTAATATCCGGATACATAAGGGGGAGACTGAGCTGTCACAGAGCCCCCTCTTTATACTGTGTAGACATAAGTACTACAACAGCTTCACCTTTATCAGCTTCCCTAATAACAAGATCTTTCCTCTGTATAACTTTCTGTATATCCTGATATTCCGCTCTAGTGATGTTATGTTACTTTTCACTAAATGGGAATAATTCCTCATATTCATCTTATAATATAATATCATGTGTCTGGATTTGTCTCTGCAGGTTGGATGGATGTGGTGTGACTTCCTACTGCTGTGATGATCTCCAATCCTTTCTTATCAATAATCGATCCCTCACCACACTTGATTTATTAGGGAATAATCTGGAAGACTCTGGAATAAAACTTCTATGTGAGGGGCTCAGACATCCTGGCTGTACTCTGCAGAGGCTGATGTGAGAATTATCCTATAAATGATATAATATTCTGCAGGATTCTGGTATAAATCTTCTATGTGAGGGATCCAGACATGTCACCTAGATGAAAGTTATACAAAGACAGACTTCTGATTGGCCGGTTACACTGGGAGTTCCCATCATAGTCCTTCAGGTCACTCGCTGTTATTGGCTTTCATCCCCTCCCCCCTCCACTGACTATCAGAGATCAGACTTTGGCTGGGGTCACACTGGAGGTCACAGCGGCTCACAGCAGGGGGTCCGGTGCGTCTCCATTCACCATTTCAGGTCCGATTTCTACCTGAATTTTGTGCTGAATTTGGACCTGAAACAGACCAGAAGATGCACAGGACTCCGTATTCTCTTCATTCAGTGACCAATCATAGACAGATGGTCCTCAATTAGAATCTGGAAGGGCAGAGCGAGTCTCTAGACCAGAAGTGACCCCTAGATGCCAATAAAATCCCCCCATCCTTGTAGATATAAAATTGTCACCTCACTGAGCCTCAAAGAGAAGTCCTAGTCATTTCATCTACAAGAACGGAGAGGGACAGAGGAACGGAGAGGGACAGCAGAACGGAGGGGGACAGCAGTACAGAGAAGGACAGCATAACGGAGAGGGACAGCAGAACGGAGAGGGACAGCAGAACGGAGAGGGACAGCAGTACAGAGAAGGACAGCATAACGGAGAGGGACAGCAGAACGGAGAGGGACAGCAGAACGGAGAGGGACAGCAGAACGGAGGGGGACAGCAGTACAGAGAAGGACAGCAGAACGGAGAGGGACAGCAGAACGGAGAGGGACAGCAGAACGGAGGGGGACAGCAGAACTGAGAGGGACAGCAGAAGGGAGGAGGACAGCAGAACGGAGGGGGACAGCAGAACGGGACAGCAGCACGGAGAGGGACAGCAGAACGGGACAGCAGAACTGAGAGGGACAGCAGAACTGAGAGGGACAGCAGCACAGAGGGGGACAACAGAATGGAGGGGGCCAGTAGAACAGAGAGGGACAGAGGAACGGAGAGGGACAGAGGAACGGAGAGGGACAGGAGAACGGAGAGGGACAGCAGAACAGAGAAGGACAGCATAACGGAGAGGGACAGCAGAACGGAGAGGGACAGCAGAACGGAGGGGGACAGCAGTACAGAGAAGGACAGCATAACGGAGAGGGACAGCAGAATGGAGAGGGACAGCAGAATGGAGAGGGACAGCAGAACGGAGGGGGACAGCAGTACAGAGAAGGACAGCAGAATGGAGAGGGACAGCAGAACGGAGAGGGACAGCAGAACGGAGAGGGACAGCAGAACGGAGAGGGACAGCAGAACGGAGGGGGACAGCAGAACGGGACAGCAGCACGGAGAGGGACAGCAGATCTGAGAGGGACAGCAGAACTGAGAGGGACAGCAGCACAGAGGGGGACAACAGAATGGAGGGGGCCAGTAGAACAGAGAGGGACAGAGGAACGGAGAGGGACAGGAGAACGGAGAGGGACAGCAGAACAGAGAGGGACAGAGGAACGGAGAGGGACAGCAGAACGGAGAAGGACAGCAGAACGGAGAGGGACAGCAGAACGGAGAGGGACAGCAGCACAGAGAGGGACAGCAGAACGGAGAGGGACAGCAGAACGGAGGGGGACAGCAGTACAGAGAAGGACAGCATAATGGAGAGGGACAGCAGAACGGAGAGGGACAGCAGAACGGAGAGGGACAGCAGAACGGAGGGGGACAGCAGTACAGAGAAGGACAGCAGAATGGAGAGGGACAGCAGAACGGAGAGGGACAGCAGAACGGAGAGGGACAGCAGAACGGAGAGGGACAGCAGAACGGAGGGGGACAGCAGAACGGGACAGCAGCACGGAGAGGGACAGCAGAACTGAGAGGGACAGCAGAACTGAGAGGGACAGCAGCACAGAGGGGGACAACAGAATGGAGGGGGCCAGTAGAACAGAGAGGGACAGAGGAACGGAGAGGGACAGGAGAACGGAGAGGGACAGCAGAACAGAGAGGGACAGAGGAACGGAGAGGGACAGCAGAACGGAGAAGGACAGCAGAACGGAGAGGGACAGAGGAACGGAGAGGGACAGCAGAACGGAGAGGGACAGCAGCACAGAGAGGGACAGCAGAACGGAGAGGGACAGAGGAACGGAGAGGGACAGCAGAACGGAGAGGGACAGCAGCACAGAGAGGGACAGCAGAACGGAGAGGGACAGCAGAACGGAGGGGGACAGGAGAACAGAGGGGGACAGGAGAACGGAGAGGGACATCAGAACGGAGGGGGATAGCAGAACAGAGGGGGACAGCAGAACGGAGAGGGATAGCAGAACAGAGGGGGACAGCAGAACGGAGGGGGACAGCAGAACGGGACAGCAGAATGGAGAGGGACAGCAGCACAGAGAGGGACAGCAGAACTGAGAGGGACAGCAGCACGGAGAGGGACAGCAGCACAGAGAGGGACAGCAGCACAGAGGGGGACAGCAGAATGGAGGGGGCCAGTAGAACAGAGAGGGACAGAGGAACGTAGAGGGACAGCAGAATGGAGAGGGATAGAGGAACGGAGAGGGACAGAGGAACGGAGAGGGACAGCAGAACAGAGAGGGACAGAGGAACGGAGAGGGACAGCAGAACGGAGAGGGACAGCAGAACGGAGGGGGACAGCAGAACGGAGGGGGACAGCTGAACGGAGAGGGACAGCAGAACAGAGAGGGACAGCAGAACTGAGAGGGACAGCAGCACGGAGAGGGACAGCAGAACTGAGAGGGACAGCAGCATGGAGAGGGACAGCAGCACAGAGAGGGACAGCAGAATGGAGGGGGCCAGTAGAACAGAGAGGGACAGAGGAACGTAGAGGGACAGCAGAATGGAGAGGGACAGAGGAACGGAGAGGGACAGGAGAACGGAGAGGGACAGCAGAACAGAGAGGGACAGAGGAACGGAGAGGGACAGGAGAAAGGAGAGGGACAGCAGAACGGAAAGGGACAGCAGAACGGAGAAGGACAGCAGAACGGAGAGGGACAGCCGAACGGAGAGGGACAGCAGCACAGAGAGGGACAGCAGAACGGAGAGGGACAGCAGAACGGAGGGGGACAGGAGAACAGAGGGGGACAGGAGAACGGAGAGGGACAGGAGAACGGAGAGGGACATCAGAACGGAGGGGGATAGCAGAACAGAGGGGGACAGCAGAACGGAGAGGGACAGCAGAACGGAGAGGGACAGCAGAACAGAGAGGGACAGCAGAACGGAGAGGGACAGCAGAATGGAGGGGGACAGCAGAACGGAGAGGGACAGCAGAACGGAGGGGGACAGCAGAACGGAGGGGGACAGCAGAACTGAGAGGGACAGCAGAACTAAAAGGGACAGCAGCATGGAGAGGGACATCAGAACGGGACAGCAGCACAGAGGGGGACAGCAGAATGGAGGGGGCCAGTAGAACAGAGAGGGACAGAGGAAGGTAGAGGGACAGCAGAATGGAGAGGGACAGAGGAACGGAGAGGGACAGAGGAACGGAGGGGGACAGCAGAACGGAGGGGGACAGCAGAACTGAGAGGGACAGCAGAACTAAAAGGGACAGCAGCATGGAAAGGGACATCAGAACGGGACAGCAGCACAGAGGGGGACAGCAGAATGGAGGGGGCCAGTAGAACAGAGAGGGACAGAGGAAGGTAGAGGGACAGCAGAATGGAGAGGGACAGAGGAACGGAGAGGGAAAGAGGAACGGAGGGGGACAGCAGAACGGAGGGGGACAGCATAACGGAGAGGGACAGCAGAACGGAGAGGGACAGCAGAACTGAGAGGGACAGCAGAACAGAGGGGGACAGAGGAATGGAGAGGGACAGCAGAACTGAGAGGGACAGCAGCACGGAAAGGGACATCAGAACGGGACAGCAGCATGGAGAGGGATAGCAGCACGGAGAGGGACAGCAGAATGGAGAGGGACAGCAGAACGTAGAAGGACAGAAGAACAGAGAGGGACAGAGGAACGGAGAGGGACAGAGGAACGGAGAGGGACAGCAGAACGGAGGGGGACAGCAGAACGGAGAGGGACAGCAGTACAGAGAAGGACAGCATAACGGAGAGGGACAGCAGAACGGAGAGGGACAGCAGAACGGAGAGGGACAGCAGAACGGAGGGGGACAGCAGTACAGAGAAGGACAGCAGAACGGAGAGGGACAGCAGAACGGAGAGGGACAGCAGAACGGAGGGGGACAGCAGTACAGAGAAGGACAGCAGAATGGAGAGGGACAGCAGAACGGAGAGGGACAGCAGAACGGAGAGGGACAGCAGAACGGAGAGGGACAGCAGAAGGGAGGAGGACAGCAGAACGGAGGGGGACAGCAGAACGGGACAGCAGCACGGAGAGGGACAGCAGAACGGGACAGCAGAACTGAGAGGGACAGCAGAACTGAGAGGGACAGCAGCACAGAGGGGGACAACAGAATGGAGGGGGCCAGTAGAACAGAGAGGGACAGAGGAACGGAGAGGGACAGAGGAACGGAGAGGGACAGGAGAACGGAGAGGGACAGCAGAACAGAGAAGGACAGCATAACGGAGAGGGACAGCAGAACGGAGAGGGACAGCAGAACGGAGGGGGACAGCAGTACAGAGAAGGACAGCATAACGGAGAGGGACAGCAGAATGGAGAGGGACAGCAGAATGGAGAGGGACAGCAGAACGGAGGGGGACAGCAGTACAGAGAAGGACAGCAGAATGGAGAGGGACAGCAGAACGGAGAGGGACAGCAGAACGGAGAGGGACAGCAGAACGGAGAGGGACAGCAGAACGGAGGGGGACAGCAGAACGGGACAGCAGCACGGAGAGGGACAGCAGAACTGAGAGGGACAGCAGAACTGAGAGGGACAGCAGCACAGAGGGGGACAACAGAATGGAGGGGGCCAGTAGAACAGAGAGGGACAGAGGAACGGAGAGGGACAGGAGAACGGAGAGGGACAGCAGAACAGAGAGGGACAGAGGAACGGAGAGGGACAGCAGAACGGAGAAGGACAGCAGAACGGAGAGGGACAGAGGAACGGAGAGGGACAGCAGAACGGAGAGGGACAGCAGCACAGAGAGGGACAGCAGAACGGAGAGGGACAGCAGAACGGAGGGGGACAGCAGTACAGAGAAGGACAGCATAATGGAGAGGGACAGCAGAACGGAGAGGGACAGCAGAACGGAGAGGGACAGCAGAACGGAGGGGGACAGCAGTACAGAGAAGGACAGCAGAATGGAGAGGGACAGCAGAACGGAGAGGGACAGCAGAACGGAGAGGGACAGCAGAACGGAGAGGGACAGCAGAACGGAGGGGGACAGCAGAACGGGACAGCAGCACGGAGAGGGACAGCAGAACTGAGAGGGACAGCAGAACTGAGAGGGACAGCAGCACAGAGGGGGACAACAGAATGGAGGGGGCCAGTAGAACAGAGAGGGACAGAGGAACGGAGAGGGACAGGAGAACGGAGAGGGACAGCAGAACAGAGAGGGACAGAGGAACGGAGAGGGACAGCAGAACGGAGAAGGACAGCAGAACGGAGAGGGACAGAGGAACGGAGAGGGACAGCAGAACGGAGAGGGACAGCAGCACAGAGAGGGACAGCAGAACGGAGAGGGACAGAGGAACGGAGAGGGACAGCAGAACGGAGAGGGACAGCAGCACAGAGAGGGACAGCAGAACGGAGAGGGACAGCAGAACGGAGGGGGACAGGAGAACAGAGGGGGACAGGAGAACGGAGAGGGACATCAGAACGGAGGGGGATAGCAGAACAGAGGGGGACAGCAGAACGGAGAGGGATAGCAGAACAGAGGGGGACAGCAGAACGGAGGGGGACAGCAGAACGGGACAGCAGAATGGAGAGGGACAGCAGCACAGAGAGGGACAGCAGAACTGAGAGGGACAGCAGCACGGAGAGGGACAGCAGCACAGAGAGGGACAGCAGCACAGAGGGGGACAGCAGAATGGAGGGGGCCAGTAGAACAGAGAGGGACAGAGGAACGTAGAGGGACAGCAGAATGGAGAGGGATAGAGGAACGGAGAGGGACAGAGGAACGGAGAGGGACAGCAGAACAGAGAGGGACAGAGGAACGGAGAGGGACAGCAGAACGGAGAGGGACAGCAGAACGGAGGGGGACAGCAGAACGGAGGGGGACAGCTGAACGGAGAGGGACAGCAGAACAGAGAGGGACAGCAGAACTGAGAGGGACAGCAGCACGGAGAGGGACAGCAGAACTGAGAGGGACAGCAGCATGGAGAGGGACAGCAGCACAGAGAGGGACAGCAGAATGGAGGGGGCCAGTAGAACAGAGAGGGACAGAGGAACGTAGAGGGACAGCAGAATGGAGAGGGACAGAGGAACGGAGAGGGACAGGAGAACGGAGAGGGACAGCAGAACAGAGAGGGACAGAGGAACGGAGAGGGACAGCAGAACGGAGAAGGACAGCAGAACGGAGAGGGACAGAGGAACGGAGAGGGACAGCAGAACGGAGAGGGACAGCAGCACAGAGAGGGACAGCAGAACGGAGAGGGACAGAGGAACGGAGAGGGACAGCAGAACGGAGAGGGACAGCAGCACAGAGAGGGACAGCAGAACGGAGAGGGACAGCAGAACGGAGGGGGACAGGAGAACAGAGGGGGACAGGAGAACGGAGAGGGACATCAGAACGGAGGGGGATAGCAGAACAGAGGGGGACAGCAGAACGGAGAGGGATAGCAGAACAGAGGGGGACAGCAGAACGGAGGGGGACAGCAGAACGGGACAGCAGAATGGAGAGGGACAGCAGCACAGAGAGGGACAGCAGAACTGAGAGGGACAGCAGCACGGAGAGGGACAGCAGCACAGAGAGGGACAGCAGCACAGAGGGGGACAGCAGAATGGAGGGGGCCAGTAGAACAGAGAGGGACAGAGGAACGTAGAGGGACAGCAGAATGGAGAGGGATAGAGGAACGGAGAGGGACAGAGGAACGGAGAGGGACAGCAGAACAGAGAGGGACAGAGGAACGGAGAGGGACAGCAGAACGGAGAGGGACAGCAGAACGGAGGGGGACAGCAGAACGGAGGGGGACAGCTGAACGGAGAGGGACAGCAGAACAGAGAGGGACAGCAGAACTGAGAGGGACAGCAGCACGGAGAGGGACAGCAGAACTGAGAGGGACAGCAGCATG
The DNA here is from genome assembly GCA_037952835.1 of Lithobates septentrionalis. Taxonomy (NCBI): domain Eukaryota; kingdom Metazoa; phylum Chordata; class Amphibia; order Anura; family Ranidae; genus Lithobates; species Lithobates septentrionalis. The sequence continues at coordinate 118,104 of JBBDGP010004003.1, read as the reverse complement.
GAGAGGGACAGCAGCACAGAGAGGGACAGCAGAATGGAGGGGGCCAGTAGAACAGAGAGGGACAGAGGAACGTAGAGGGACAGCAGAATGGAGAGGGACAGAGGAACGGAGAGGGACAGGAGAACGGAGAGGGACAGCAGAACAGAGAGGGACAGAGGAACGGAGAGGGACAGGAGAAAGGAGAGGGACAGCAGAACGGAAAGGGACAGCAGAACGGAGAAGGACAGCAGAACGGAGAGGGACAGCCGAACGGAGAGGGACAGCAGCACAGAGAGGGACAGCAGAACGGAGGGGGACAGGAGAACAGAGGGGGACAGGAGAACGGAGAGGGACAGGAGAACGGAGAGGGACATCAGAACGGAGGGGGATAGCAGAACAGAGGGGGACAGCAGAACGGAGAGGGATAGCAGAACAGAGGGGGACAGCAGAACGGAGGGGGACAGCAGAACGGGACAGCAGAATGGAGAGGGACAGCAGAATGGAGAGGGACAGCAGAATTTAGAGGGACAGCAGAATTTAGAGGGACAGCAGAACGGAGGGGGACAGCAGAACGGAGAGGGACAGCAGAACAGAGGGGGACAGCAGAACTGGACAGCAGAATGGAGAGGGACAGCAGAATGGAGAGGGAAAGCAGAATTTAGAGGGACAGCAGAATTTAGAGGGACAGCAGAACGGAGGGGGACAGCAGAACGGAGAGGGACAGCAGAACGGAGAGGGACAGCAGAACAGAGAGGGACAGCAGAACGGAGAGGGACAGCAGAATGGAGGGGGACAGCAGAACGGAGAGGGACAGCAGAACGGAGGGGGACAGCAGAACGGAGGGGGACAGCAGAACTGAGAGGGACAGCAGAACTAAAAGGGACAGCAGCATGGAGAGGGACATCAGAACGGGACTGCAGCACAGAGGGGGACAGCAGAATGGAGGGGGCCAGTAGAACAGAGAGGGACAGAGGAAGGTAGAGGGACAGCAGAATGGAGAGGGACAGAGGAACGGAGAGGGACAGAGGAACGGAGGGGGACAGCAGAACGGAGGGGGACAGCAGAACTGAGAGGGACAGCAGAACTAAAAGGGACAGCAGCATGGAGAGGGACATCAGAACGGGACAGCAGCACAGAGGGGGACAGCAGAATGGAGGGGGCCAGTAGAACAGAGAGGGACAGAGGAAGGTAGAGGGACAGCAGAATGGAGAGGGACAGAGGAACGGAGAGGGACAGAGGAACGGAGGGGGACAGCAGAACGGAGGGGGACAGCATAACGGAGAGGGACAGCAGAACGGAGAGGGACAGCAGAACTGAGAGGGACAGCAGAACAGAGGGGGACAGAGGAATGGAGAGGGACAGCAGAACTGAGAGGGACAGCAGCACGGAAAGGGACATCAGAACGGGACAGCAGCATGGAGAGGGATAGCAGCACGGAGAGGGACAGCAGAATGGAGAGGGACAGCAGAACGTAGAAGGACAGAAGAACGGAGAGGGACAGAGGAACGGAGAGGGACAGAGGAACGGAGAGGGACAGCAGAACGGAGGGGGACAGCAGAACTGAGAGGGACAGCAGCACGGAAAGGGACATCAGAACGGGACAGCAGCACGGAGAGGGACAGCAGCATGGAGAGGGACAGCAGCACGGAGAGGGACAGCAGAACTGAGAGGGACAGCAGCACGTAGAGGGACAGCAGAATGGAGAGGGATAGAGGAACGGAGAGGGACAGAGGAACGGAGAGGGACAGCAGAACGGAGAGGGACAGCAGAACGGAGGGGGACAGCAGAACGGAGGGGGACAGCTGAACGGAGAGGGACAGCAGAACAGAGAGGGACAGCAGAACTGAGAGGGACAGCAGCACGGAGAGGGACAGCAGAACTGAGAGGGACAGCAGCATGGAGAGGGACAGCAGCACAGAGAGGGACAGCAGAATGGAGGGGGCCAGTAGAACAGAGAGGGACAGAGGAACGTAGAGGGACAGCAGAATGGAGAGGGACAGAGGAACGGAGAGGGACAGGAGAACGGAGAGGGACAGCAGAACAGAGAGGGACAGAGGAACGGAGAGGGACAGGAGAAAGGAGAGGGACAGCAGAACGGAAAGGGACAGCAGAACGGAGAAGGACAGCAGAACGGAGAGGGACAGCCGAACGGAGAGGGACAGCAGCACAGAGAGGGACAGCAGAACGGAGAGGGACAGCAGAACGGAGGGGGACAGGAGAACAGAGGGGGACAGGAGAACGGAGAGGGACAGGAGAACGGAGAGGGACATCAGAACGGAGGGGGATAGCAGAACAGAGGGGGACAGCAGAACGGAGAGGGATAGCAGAACAGAGGGGGACAGCAGAACGGAGGGGGACAGCAGAACGGGACAGCAGAATGGAGAGGGACAGCAGAATGGAGAGGGACAGCAGAATTTAGAGGGACAGCAGAATTTAGAGGGACAGCAGAACGGAGGGGGACAGCAGAACGGAGAGGGACAGCAGAACAGAGGGGGACAGCAGAACTGGACAGCAGAATGGAGAGGGACAGCAGAATGGAGAGGGAAAGCAGAATTTAGAGGGACAGCAGAATTTAGAGGGACAGCAGAACGGAGGGGGACAGCAGAACGGAGAGGGACAGCAGAACGGAGAGGGACAGCAGAACAGAGAGGGACAGCAGAACGGAGAGGGACAGCAGAACGGAGGGGGACAGCAGAACGGAGAGGGACAGCAGAACAGAGGGGGACAGCAGAACGGAGGGGGACAGCAGAACTGAGAGGGACAGCAGAACTAAAAGGGACAGCAGCATGGAGAGGGACATCAGAACGGGACAGCAGCACAGAGGGGGACAGCAGAATGGAGGGGGCCAGTAGAACAGAGAGGGACAGAGGAAGGTAGAGGGACAGCAGAATGGAGAGGGACAGAGGAACGGAGAGGGACAGAGGAACGGAGGGGGACAGCAGAACGGAGGGGGACAGCAGAACTGAGAGGGACAGCAGAACTAAAAGGGACAGCAGCATGGAGAGGGACATCAGAACGGGACAGCAGCACAGAGGGGGACAGCAGAATGGAGGGGGCCAGTAGAACAGAGAGGGACAGAGGAAGGTAGAGGGACAGCAGAATGGAGAGGGACAGAGGAACGGAGAGGGAAAGAGGAACGGAGGGGGACAGCAGAACGGAGGGGGACAGCATAACGGAGAGGGACAGCAGAACGGAGAGGGACAGCAGAACTGAGAGGGACAGCAGAACAGAGGGGGACAGAGGAATGGAGAGGGACAGCAGAACTGAGAGGGACAGCAGCACGGAAAGGGACATCAGAACGGGACAGCAGCATGGAGAGGGATAGCAGCACGGAGAGGGACAGCAGAATGGAGAGGGACAGCAGAACGTAGAAGGACAGAAGAACGGAGAGGGACAGAGGAACGGAGAGGGACAGAGGAACGGAGAGGGACAGCAGAACGGAGGGGGACAGCAGAACTGAGAGGGACAGCAGCACAGAAAGGGACATCAGAACGGGACAGCAGCACGGAGAGGGACAGCAGCATGGAGAGGGACAGCAGCACGGAGAGGGACAGCAGAACTGAGAGGGACAGCAGCACGGAGAGGGACAGCAGAACTGAGAGGGACAGCAGCACAGAGAGGGACAGCAGAACTGAGAGGGACAGCAGAACTGAGAGGGACAGCAGCACGGAGAGGGACAGCAGAATGGAGAGGGACAGAGGAACAGAGAGGGACAGAGGAACGGAGGGGGACAGCAGAACGGAGGGGGACAGCATAACGGAGAAGGACAGCAGAACAGAGGGGGACAGAGGAATGGAGAGGGACAGCAGAACTGAGAGGGACAGCAGAACAGAGGGGGACAGAGGAACGGAGAGGGACAGAGGAACGGAGGGGGACAGCAGAACTGAGGGGGACAGTAGAACAGAGGGGGACAGAGGAATGGAGAGGGACAGCAGAACTGAGAGGGACAGCAGCACGGAAAGGGACATCAGAACGGGACAGCAGCATGGAGAGGGATAGCAGCACGGAGAGGGACAGCAGAACGGAGAGGGACAGCAGAACGTAGAAGGACAGAAGAACGGAGAGGGACAGAGGAACGGAGAGGGACAGAGGAATGGAGAGGGACAGCAGAACGGAGGGGGACAGCAGAACTGAGAGGGACAGCAGCACGGAAAGGGACATCAGAACGGGACAGCAGCACGGAGAGGGACAGCAGCATGGAGAGGGACAGCAGCACGGAGAGGGACAGCAGAACTGAGAGGGACAGCAGCACGGAGAGGGACAGCAGAACTAAGAGGGACAGCAGCACAGAGAGGGACAGCAGAACTGAGAGGGACAGCAGAACTGAGAGGGACAGCAGCTCGGAGAGGGACAGCAGAACGGAGAGGGACAGCAGAACGGAGAGGGACAGCAGAACGTAGAAGGACAGAAGAACGGAGAGGGACAGAGGAACGGAGAGGGACAGCAGAACGGAGGGGGACAGCAGAACTGAGAGGGACAGCAGCACGGAAAGGGACATCAGAACGGGACAGCAGCACGGAGAGGGACAGCAGAACTGAGAGGAACAGTAGCACGGAGAGGGACAGCAGAACTGAGAGGGACAGCAGCACAGAGAGGGACAGCAGAACTGAGAGGGACAGCAGAACTGAGAGGGACAGCAGCACAGAGAGGGACAGCAGAATGGAGGGGGCCAGTAGAACAGAGAGGGACAGAGGAACGTAGAGGGACAGCAGAATGGAGAGGGACAGAGGAACGGAGAGGGACAGCAGAACTGAGAGGGACAGCAGAACTGAGAGGGACAGCAGAACTGAGAGGGACAGCAGCACAGAGAGGGACAGCAGAATGGAGGGGGCCAGTAGAACAGAGAGGGACAGAGGAACGTAGAGGGACAGCAGAATGGAGAGGGACAGAGGAACGGAGAGGGACAGCAGAACTGAGAGGGACAGCAGAACTGAGAGGGACAGCAGAACTGAGAGGGACAGCAGCACGGAGAGGGACAGCAGAACTGAGAGGGACAGCAGCATAGAGAGGGACAGCAGAATGGAGGGGACCAGTAGAACAGAGAGGGACAGAGGAATGGAGAGGGACAGCAGAACGGAGGGGGACAGCAGAACTGAGAGGGACAGCAGCACGGAAAGGGACATCAGAACGGGACAGCAGCACGGAGAGGGACAGCAGCATGGAGAGGGACAGCAGCACGGAGAGGGACAGCAGAACTGAGAGGGACAGCAGCACGGAGAGGGACAGCAGAACTAAGAGGGACAGCAGCACAGAGAGGGACAGCAGAACTGAGAGGGACAGCAGAACTGAGAGGGACAGCAGCTCGGAGAGGGACAGCAGAACGGAGAGGGACAGCAGAACGGAGAGGGACAGCAGAACGTAGAAGGACAGAAGAACGGAGAGGGACAGAGGAACGGAGAGGGACAGCAGAACGGAGGGGGACAGCAGAACTGAGAGGGACAGCAGCACGGAAAGGGACATCAGAACGGGACAGCAGCACGGAGAGGGACAGCAGAACTGAGAGGAACAGTAGCACGGAGAGGGACAGCAGAACTGAGAGGGACAGCAGCACAGAGAGGGACAGCAGAACTGAGAGGGACAGCAGAACTGAGAGGGACAGCAGCACAGAGAGGGACAGCAGAATGGAGGGGGCCAGTAGAACAGAGAGGGACAGAGGAACGTAGAGGGACAGCAGAATGGAGAGGGACAGAGGAACGGAGAGGGACAGCAGAACTGAGAGGGACAGCAGAACTGAGAGGGACAGCAGAACTGAGAGGGACAGCAGCACAGAGAGGGACAGCAGAATGGAGGGGGCCAGTAGAACAGAGAGGGACAGAGGAACGTAGAGGGACAGCAGAATGGAGAGGGACAGAGGAACGGAGAGGGACAGCAGAACTGAGAGGGACAGCAGAACTGAGAGGGACAGCAGAACTGAGAGGGACAGCAGCACGGAGAGGGACAGCAGAACTGAGAGGGACAGCAGCATAGAGAGGGACAGCAGAATGGAGGGGACCAGTAGAACAGAGAGGGACAGAGGAACGTAGAGGGACAGCAGAATGGAGAGGGACAGAGGAACGGAGAGGGACAGAGGAACGGAGAGGGACAGCAGAACGGAGAGGGACAACAGAACGGAGAGGGACAGCAGAACGGAGAAGGACAGCAGAACGGAGAGGGACAGAGGAACGGAGAGGGACAGCAGAACGGAGAGGGACAGCAGCACAGAGAGGGACAGCAGAACGGAGAGGGACAGCAGAACGGAGGGGGACAGCAGAACGGAGGGGGACAGCAGAACAGAGGGGGACAGCAGAATGGAAAGGGACAGCAGAACAGAAAGGGACAGAGGAACAGAGAGGGACAGCAGAACAAAGAGGGACAGGAGAACGGGACAGCAGAACAGAGAGGGACAGCAGAACGGAGGGGGACAGCAGAACGGAGGGGGACAGAGGAACGGTGAAGGACAGCAGAACAAAGAGGGACAGGAGAACGGGACAGCAGAATGGAGAGGGACAGGAGAATTTAGAGGGACAGCAGAACAGAGAGGGACAGCAGAACGGAGGGGGACAGCAGAACAGAGGGGGACAGCAGAACAGAGGGGGACAGCAGAACAGAGGGGGACAGCAGAACGGAAAGGGACAGCAGAGCAGAGAGGAACAGAGAGGGACAGCAGAACAAAGATGGACAGGAGAACGGGACACCAGGATGGAGAGGGACAGCAGAACAGAGAGGGACAGCAGAACGGAGGGGGACAGCAGAACGGAGGGGGACAGAGGAACGGTGAAGGACAGCAGAACAAAGAGGGACAGGAGAACGGGACAGCAGAATGGAGAGGGACAGGAGAATTTAGAGGGACAGCAGAACAGAGAGGGACAGAGGAACAGTGAGGGACAGGAGAACGGGACAGCAGAATGGAGAGGGACAGAGGAATGGAGAGGGACAGCAGAACAAAGAGGGACAGAGGAACGGTGAGGGACAGCAGAACAAAGAGGGACAGGAGAATGGGACAGCAGAATGGAGAGGGACAGGAGAATTTAGAGGGACAGCAGAACAGAGAGGGACAGAGGAACGGTGAGGGACAGCAGAACAAAGAGGGACAGGAGAACGGGACAGCAGAATGGAGAGGGACAGGAGAATTTAGAGGGACAGCAGAACAGAGAGGGACAGAGGAACGGTGAGGGACAGGAGAACGGGACAGCAGAATGGAGAGGGACAGAGGAATGGAGAGGGACAGCAGAACAGAGAGGGACAGAGGAACGGTGAGGGACAGCAGAATGGAGAGGGACAGGAGAATGGGACAGCAGAATGGAGAGGGACAGGAGAATTTAGAGGGACAGCAGAATTTAGAGGGACAGCAGAACGGAGGGGGGCAGCAGAACGGGACAGCAGAATGGAGAGGGACAGCAGCATGGAGAGGGACAGCAGAATTGAAAGGGACAGCAGAATTTAGAGGGATAGCAGAATTTAGAGGGACAGCAGAACAGAGAGGGACAGCAGAATGGGACAGCAGAACAGAGAGGGACAGGAGAACAGAGAGAGACAGCAGAACAGAGAGGGACAGCAGAATGGCGAGGGACAGCAGAACAGAGAGGGATTGCAGAACAGAGAGGGACAGCAGAACGGGACAGCAGAACAGAGAGGGACAGCAGAATGGAGGGGGACAGCAGAATGGAGGGGGACAGCAGAACAGAGAAGGACAGCGGAACGGAGAGGGGACAGCAGAACAGAGAGGGACAGCAGAACGGGACAGCAGAACGGAGAGGGACAGCAGAACGGAGAGCGACAGCAGAATGGAGGGGGACAGCAGAATGGAGGGGGACAGCAGAACGGAGGGGGACAGCAGAACGGAGGGGACAGCAAAACGGAGGGGACAGCAGAACGGAGAGGGACAGCAGAACGGAGAGGGACAGGAGAACAAAGAGGGACAGAGGAACAGAGAGGGACAGCAGAACAGAGAGGGACAGCAGAACAAAGAGGGACAGCAGAACGGAGAGGGACAGGAGAACTGGACAGCAGAACGGAGAGGGACAGCAGAACGGGACAGCAGAATGGAGAGGGACAGCAGAATTTAGAGGGACAGCAGAATTTAGAGGGACAGCAGAACGGAGGGGGACAGCAGAATGGAGGGGGACAGCAGAACGGTGTGGGACAGCAGAACGGAGAGGGACAGCAGAACGAAGAGGGACAGCAGAACGAAGAGGGACAGCAGAACGGAGGGGGACAGCAGAACAAAGGGGGACAGCAGAACGGAGAGGGACAGCAGAACGGAGAGGGACAGCAGAACAGAGGGGGACAGCAGAACAGAGGGGGACAGCAGAACGGAGGGAGACAGCAGAACGGAGGGAGACAGCAGAACGGAGGGGGACATCAGAACGAGACAGCAGAACGGAGGGGACAGCAAAACAGAGGGGGACAGCAGCATGGAGAGGGACAGAGGAGTGGAGGGTGACAGCAGGACAGAGAGGGACAGCAGAATGGTACAGCATAATGGAGAATGACAGCAGAATTTAGAGGGACAGCAGAATTTAGAGGGACAGCAGAACGGAGGGGGACAGCAGAACGGAGAGGGACAGCAGAACGGAGAGGGACAGCAGAACGGAGAAGGATATCAGAACGGAGGGGGACAGCAGAACGGAGAGGGACAGCAGGACGGAGAGGGACATCAGAACGGGACAGCAGAACGGAGGGGGACAGCAGAACGGAGGGGACAGAAAAACGGAGGGGGACAGCAGCATGGAGATGGACAGAGGAGTGGAGGGCGACAGCAGGACAGAGAGGGACAGCAGAATGGGACAGCAGAATGGAGGGGGACAGTGGAACGGAGAGGGACAGCAGAACGGAGAGGGACAGCAGAACGGGACAGCAGAAGGGAGAGGGACAGCGGAACGGAGAGGGGCAGGAGAACTGGACAGCAGAACAAAGAGGGACAGCAGAACTGAGAGGGACAGCGGAATGGAGTGAGACAGCAGAACGAAGGGGGACAGTGGAACGGAGGGGGACAGCGGAATGGAGAGGGACAGCAGAACGGAGGGGGACAGCAGAACTGAGAGGGACAGCAGAATGGGACAGTAGAATGGACAGTAGAATGGAGAGGGACAGCAGAACGGAGGGGGACAGCAGAATGGAGGGGGACAGCAGAACGGAGGGGGACAGCAGAACAGAGGGGGACAGCAGAACGGAGGGGGACAGCAGAACGGAGAGGGACAGCAGAACGGAGGGGGGCAGCAGAATGGAGAGGGACAGCAGAACGGAGGGGGGCAGCAGAATGGAGGGGGACAGCAGAACGGGGCAGCAGAACAGAGAGGGACAGCAGAACAGAGGGGGACAGCAGAACTGAGAGGGACAGTGGAACGGAGGGGGGCAGCAGAATGGAAAGGGACAGAGGAACGGAGAGGGACAGCAGAACGGAGAGGGATAGCAGAACGGAGAGGGACAGAGGAACGGAGAGGGACAGCAGAATGGAGGGGGACAGCAGAATGGAGGGGGACAGCAGAACGGAGGGGGACAGGAGAATAGAGGGGGACAGCAGAACGGAAAGGGACAGCAGAATGGAGGGGGACTGGAGGAGGATGCGGGGACAGTCATCGGTGATCGGGTGTGGGGGAGTTACAAGCACCGATCACCGCTGTACAGATTTCACTAAAGCATCTGAAAGCCGCAGGGGGAGAAGCTTGTACTTCCCCCACTCACTGATCACTGCTCACTGTCCAGGTATCGGGTGAAGCATCGGGAGCATTTCCCTGAGTACAAGTACTTGGGGAAATGCTCGGTATCGGTGCCCAGTACTAGATACTAGTATCGGTATCGGGACAACCCTAGTACAAGGTGTTACAAAATTCCCACCACTGGACCCTGCACACTGTGCTATACATTACGTACTCTTGCTCACTAACTCTGTATGCTTTAGACCCCTTTCACACTGAGGCACTTTACATGCATTTTTGCTCTAAAAATAGCATCTGTAAACGGCCTCTTCTGCAGGCCCAGTGTGAAAGCCTGAGTGCTCTCACCCCGGGGCGGTGCGCTTGCAGGACAGGAAAAAAAAAGTCCTGCAAGCAGCATCTTTGGGGCAGTGGGGGAGGGGTGTATACACCCCTCCTCCACTGCCCCTGCCATTGAAATGAATGGGCACTGCTTTCAAAGTGCCTTAAAAGCGTTTTGAAAGCAGCACTAAGTGGTCGCTTTTAACCCCTTTTTAACCCCTTCTTGGGGGTTAAAAGCGCCCCCGCTAGTGGTGCCAAAGCGGTGCTCTAACAGCGGTAAAGCGCCGCTAGTTTTAGCATTTTACCACTAATGCCCGAACCGCCCCAGTGTGAAAGGGGCCTTACTGTTCCCCAGCAAATTTCCCTGTTCTTCCCCCTCAAGTATCCCCCAAAAGTAACCATTAAATCCTCACTTCTGCTTATCTCTTTGCTTACCTCTGTGTCCCCTATCCACACCGAACCTCTGCAACCCTCATCCACAGCTACCCTCTTCTTTCCCTGTCCAGAGCTCCACTCTGCACCCCTATCCGCAACTCACCTTCCCCATCACATGTCTGCACCCCTCTAACTACAGCTTACACCCCAGTCCACAACTCACCTCTGCAACCCTCATCCACAGCTCCCCTCTTCTTTCCCTGTCCACAGCTCCACTCTGCACCCCTATCCGCAATTCACCTCCCCCATCACACGTCTCACATCTGCACCCCTCTAACTACAGCTTACACCCCCAGTCCACAACTCACCTCTGCAACCCTCATCCACAGTTCACCTCTTCTTTCCCCTGTCCACAGCTCCACTCAACACCCCTATCCGCAACTCAACTCCCCCCATCACACATCTGCACCCCTCTAACTACAGCTTACACCCCCAATTCACACCTAACTTCTGCAACCCTCATCCACAGCTCACCTTTTCTTTCCCTGTCCACAGCTCCACTCTGCACCCCTATCCGCAACTCACCTCCCCCATCACACGTCTGCACCCCTCTAACTACAGCTTACACCCCCAGTCCACAACTTACCTCTGCAACCCTCATTCACAGCTCACCTCTTCTTTCCCTGTCCACAGCTCCACTCTGCACCCCCATCTGCAACTAACCTCCCCCATCACACATATGCACCCCTCTATCTACAGCTTACACCCCCAGTCCACAACTCACCTCTGCAACCCTCATCCACAGCTCCCCTCTTCTTTCCCTGTCCACAGCTCCACTCTGCACCCCTATCCGCAAATCACCTCCCCCCATCACACGTCTGCACCCCTCTAACTACAGCTTACACCCCCAGTCCACAACCCACCTCTGCAACCCTCATCCACAGCTCACCTCTTCTTTCCCTGTCTACAGCTCCACTCTGCACCCCTATCCGCAACTCACCTCCCCCATCACCCGTCTCACATCTGCACCCCTCTAACTACAGCTTACACCCCCAGTCCACAACTCGCCTCTGCAACCCTCATCCACAGCTCACCTCTTCTTTCCCTGTCCACAGCTCCACTCTGCACCTCTATCCACAACCCACCTTTCCCCATCACACATCTGCACCCCTCTAACTACAGCTTATACCCCCAGTCCACACCTAACTTCTGCAACCCTTATCCACAGCTCACCTCTTCTTTCTCAGTCCACAGCTCCACTCTGCACCCCTATCCGCAACTCACCTCCCCCATCACACATCTGCACCCCTCTAACTACAGCTTACACCCCCAGTCCACAAATCACCTCTGCAACCCTCATCCACAGCTCACCTCTTCTTTCCCCTGTCCACAGCTCCACTCTGCACCCCTATCCGCAACTCACCTCCCCCATCACACGTCTGCACCCCTCTAACTACAGCTTACACCCCCAGTCCACAATTCACCTCTGCAACCCTCATCCACAGCTCCCCTCTTCTTTCTTTGTCCACAGCTCCACTCTGCATCCCTATCCACAACTCACCCCCCATCACACGTCTCACATCTGCACCCCTCTAACTACAGCTTACACCCCCAGTCCACAACTCACCTCTGCAACCCTCATCCACAGCTCACCTCTTCTTTCCCTGTCCACAGCTCCACTCTGCACCCCTATCCACAACTCACCCCCCCATCACAGGTCTGCACCCCTCTAACTACAGCTTACACCCCCAGTCCACAACTCACCTCTGCAACCCTCATCCACAGCTCACCTCTTCTTTCCCTGTCCAGAGCTCCACTCTGCACCCCTATCCACAACTCACCTCCCCCATCACATGTCTGCACCCCTCTAACTGCAGCTTACACCCCCAGTCCACAACTCACCTCTGCAACCCTCATCCACAGCTCACCTCTTCTTTCCCTGTCCACAGCTCCACTCTGCACCCCTATCCGCAACTCACCTTCCCCCATCACACATCTGCACCCCTCTAACTACAGCTTACACCCCCAGTCAACAACTCACCTCTGCAACCCTCATCCACAGCTCACCTCTTATTTCCCTGTCCACAGCTCCACTCTGCACCCCTATCCTCAACTCACCTCCCCCCATCACACGTCTGCACCCCTCTAACTACAGCTTACACCCCCAGTCCACAACTCACCTCCCCCTTAACATGTCTCACATTTGCACCCCTCTAACTACAGCTTACACCTCCAGTCCACAACTCACCTCTGCAACCCTCATCCACAGCTCACCTCTTCTTTCCCTGTCCACAGCTCCACTCTGCACCCCTATCCTCAACTCACCTCCCCCCATCACATGTCTGCACCCCTCTAACTACAGCTTACACCCCCAGTCCACAACTCACCTCCCCCTTAACATGTCCCACATCTGCACCCCTGTAACTACAGCTTACACCTCCAGTCCACAACTCACCTCTGCAACCCTCATCCACAGCTCACCTCTTCTTTCCCTGTCCACAGCTCCACTCTGCACCCCTATCCGCAACTCACCTCCCCCATCACACATCTGCACCCCTCTAACTACAGCTTACACCCCCAGTCCACATCTCACCTCTGCACCTCCATCTATATTATCTCTGCTCCCCTTCTGCACCCCCATCTAAAGCTCACCCCAATCCACAGATCTCACCTTTGCCACCCACCTCTGCACCCCCAGCTTCCCCTACAGCTCTCACCTTTACACAACCTCCCCCACCCTTCACAGCTCTGCCCTCTGCAGCTCTTACCTCTGTGCAAAGATCCATTCCCAGTTCTCCTCTCTGGACAAATTTCCACCCCCCTCCTCACTACACAATCACCCCCCTCTCTCCTCACTACACAATCACCCCCACCTTCCCTTCTTTCACAGTTATGCTCTCACTGTGAATTCAGTCTCTGGAGGGCTCTCTCTCCCCCTCCCCTCCGTTTTTCATCTCACCTTTTCCAATGCTGTTCCAGTGCTCCAGTCCATGTTTTATGTGCAGGCTTTTCAGACGATTGAGAACTGTAGCTGGGGCGGAGTTTCAGGACTTCTATGCTCCATTCTACAGTGTGAGAAGAGGCGGGGGCAGAAGCTGCTTCTTGAATCAACACAGACATCTGTATGTTACTGTGCTGAGACCTGAAAATCTCCAAAGGCAGCAGCTCTGTGTGAGCGCTAGTGTGAGATCAGAGCAGAGAGGGCTGCCTGTCAGAGGTGCTGGAGTTCTGCCGAGAAACTTCCCCTCAGCGGATAAAGACCCCCCTGTACTGCACAGGCTCAGCGCTTGCGCAGTACGAGCTGGTGGAAATAGCCGAAGCTGAATAGTCCTAAATCAGCTGTACATGGCGCCTGTAAGAGGGCCCCTCGCCACGCTTCGGGCACGACCTCGCTTCGCACGCCACTTTTTTATTCTACCTCTAGGTCCACTTGGATGGTAGGGCTTGAACCTGGACTCAGAGCGCAGGCGCCGTGTACAGCTGACTGAAGTTTTTCAGCTTTGGCTATTTTCGGTGGCTCCTTAGTCATTTGTACTGCGCAAGCGCTGGGCAGTACAGGGGGGTCCTTATCTGCGGGGGGAACTTTCTCGGGAAGACACCAGAACTTCCCTCCGCCGAGTTCCGGCAGAAAAAAAAGCCCTGCAGAAAACTAAGAACTTTATACAGTAATTGTAGAAATGGAGTCGGTGAGGATTTCCTCTCAGTAGTGCCACATCCAAAAACTTGTTAAAAAAAAATACTCCTAAGGCGGACTTTTAAGACATTGGTATATTTAAAGCGGAGCTTCAGGAGAAATGTAGATAAAACTCCCCCTATAATCCTCATGATGAATGTATTCTAGTAAATCTGCAAAATACTCACCATGCCTCTCAGCAAATATCTTGGGGTTTCTGCTTTCCAAAATGGGGTGATTTGGGGGGTTTGTACCACCCTGTCATTTTAGCACCTCAAGAAATTAGATTAAACTAAAAGCTGTGTAAATTCCAGTAAATGTACCATAGTTTGTAGATATTATAACTTTTGCACAAACCAATAAATATACACTTATCACATTTTTTTACACAAGACATGAGGCTGAATACATTTTGGCCTAAATATATGACTAAAATTGAGTTTATTGGATTTTTCTTTTAACAAAAAGTAGAAATATTTTATTTTCAAGATTTTCGGTCTTTTTTCATTTATATTGCAAAAAATAAAAATCCCAGAGGTGATTAAATACCACCAAAAGAAAATTCTATTTGTGGGAAGAAAAGGACACACATTTTGTTTGTGTACAGCATTGCATGACCGCACAATTACCAGATAAAGCAGCACAGGGCCAAATTGTAAAAAGTGCTCTGGTCATTAAGGGGGTAAATCCTTCCGGGGCTGAAGTGGTTAAGGTAAAAAACCTTCATCCTTTACATCCACTGTAATAATTCCTGTAACATCCTAGTATATGATCTATATCTATGGAGATGATATCTGATTGCTGGGGACACTAAAGAATGGGGGATGGAAGAATAAAATGCTTTAATGTGAAGTGTCCCCCATGTGAATGTAGAATCCTATTGTAAATGTGGAATATCCACCAATATAGTACTTGTATCTCTAATATATCCCAGAAGTCTCAGCACTAAAGGCTGGAAATGTATATCCACCCCTCCCCCCTACATTCTCTATAAGGGATCCTATTCCTTCCACAATCCGGTGACCTTCAATGGGAACTCCTGATTAGTGGACTTTAGGAAGGTGATGGAATATTGGGGTCACTGGGGTATCCACCGTCAGAAATTCTGCTGTTTTATTTCATAAACCCCCCAGATCCTTTCCTTTATCTATCAATTTCAGAAGCCCCTGTATGAGACACTGTGTGAGGTCCTGCTTAATAACCGGGTACATAAGGGGGTGACTGAGCTGTCACAGCGCCCCCTCTTTATACTGTGTAGACATAAGTACTACAACAGCTTCACCTTTATCAGCTTCCCTAATAACAAGATCTTTCCTCTGTATAACATTCTGTATATCCTGATATTCCGCTCTAGTGATGTTATGTTACTTTTCACTAAATGGGAATAATTCCCCATATTCATCTTATAATATAATATCATGTGTCTGGATTTGTCTCTGCAGGTTGTGGGAATGTGGTGTGACTTCCTCCAGCTGTGATGATTTGCGATCCATTCTTATCAATAATCGATCCCTCACCACATTGTATTTAATAAACAATAATCTAGAAGACTCTGGAATAAAACTTCTATGTGAGGGGCTCAGACATCCTGGCTGTACTCTGCAGGAGCTGAGGTGAGAATTATCCTATAAATGATATAATATTCTGCAGGATTCTGGTATAAATCTTCTATGTGAGGGATCCAGACATATCACCTAGATGAAAGTTATACAAAGACAGACTTCTGATTGGCCGGTTACACTGGGAGTTCCCATCATAGTCCTTCAGGTCACTCGCTGTTATTGGCTTTCATCCCCTCCCACCTCCACTGACTATCAGAGATCAGACTTTGGCTGGGATCACACTGGAGGTCACAGCGGCTCACAGTAGGGGGTTCGGTGCGTCTCCATTCACCGTTTCAGGTCCGATTTCTCCCTGAAGTTTGTGCTGAATTCAGACCTGAAAGAGACCAGAAGATGCACAGGACTCCGTATTCTCTTCATTCAGTGACCAATCATAGACAGATGGTCCTCAATTAGAATCTGGAAGGACAGAGTGAGTCTCTAGACCAGAAGTGACTCCTAGATGCCAATAAAATCCCCCCATCCTTGTAGATATAAAATTATCACCTCACTGAGCCTCAAAGAGAAGTCCTAGTCATTTCATCTACAAGCCCAGCAGAGGATGAGGCCGATACAGTGAGAAGACCCCGAACTGTCTGCCAGACATTGATTTATATCAGAGATCAGAGGAATCTATTTTATCTCTCATACAAAATAAAATATTAGTTGTAGAGAGATGGAAATAATTCCTCCTGATGGTAGACATGTTGGGGTACATGCTGTTAGCGAAATTTGGTTGTACGCAAAGCACACAGCCAAATCTCCTGTTTCTAATCATAATAGCAATTTCGCCTAATAAAACAAATACATCTCACCTTTTGATCGTATCCATCCTCTGGTGTGTGCCCCAGCAATCCAACAAGACAAATAATCACATCCTCCTGCTTCTGGTTCCAAAAACCCATTGCTCGCCAGCCTCCCTTAGCTGTCTGCGTGAGCCACTTTATTAGCATATCAATAGGAGGTCCCAAAAGCTCGAGGGTTCCGCCTCCAACAGCCAAACACCTCTTACAAAGCTTGTGACCTCACAGGATATCAATGACCATATAAGGATTTAACAACACAGGAAAATGCAACAACCAATGAACAATGACTACAGGAGTCTTATGGGTGTGTCTGAGCAGAGACAGGGTGCATGTATGTTTTTAGAAGCCACATGGCTTTCAAACATTAACCCTGTCTCCAACCAGAACCCAAAAGACTCCCATATTTCCGTTGATAGAAATCCCTATTATACATTGTTCCAGAGAACAATGTATACCTGGATTATTCTACTGTCTTTGTGGATGAGAGATTACCGGCAGGCGTACACTCATTAGGCCACAAATGTGTTGATCAGGCACACAGGGGCAACATGAGAGCACACTCGTAAACCAATAATGTCTTTGCAGAGTGAACACATCCCCACCAGACGATCGTTCTGTGCATCGCACAGGGGCCCTTAGCTGGCGGACATGTCCCCACTCCACAAACATTTCTCTACGTCCCCAAAGAGCTTTTCACTACCAAACGTATCTCAACCAGGGTTGGCCTGCCCCAGTCAGCTATTAGAGCGGACTGTGATTGAACACACACTGGGAGACTTATGACAACACATTAATATAAAATTTTCCACAACAGTCCCTCCTCTTGTCATATGATCCCATGTGTCCCTCGATGAATCCTGATCTTCTTAGTCCATAAAAAGTAAAACACGGCTTGACATATAGACTCTGTTGGAGATGACGTGGTGAGCTGTAGTAGTCGCCGGTCGGTCTGGGATCCTCTGTGTCTTGTACGTGGGTCGGACTTCGGGGCATCTCATCAGGGAAGATATGGTCATCTGCTCAGGCTCTGGTCACGCGTCCAATCAGGCAACAGGAGCACCTCATCATGGCATATAGAAGGAATAGAAACAAAAACAACATGAGTATATATACCCCTACTTCCTTCACTATGATCCGCTGCAAGATAAAAATTAAATCTCCAACGATTCCCAAACCCTTAAAAAGGATTCCAACCTTCACTATCTATAGCTCTGGCTTTGCCTTGCAGGGATCTAAACCTTATCCATATGGGCCTGAACTTTGTCACTACTATCCCCGATCCAGATATAACAATCTTTACTTATGAATTCCCAGAAACCCGCTTGGACTGTGGGAACTTCCTTGTAGCTTCAACAGTTACATGAAAACATCCCATCCTCAATGGATGAGAAATTGTTCAAGTGTTTCATAAGCTCAAGCCCCCACCGTGTACAAGCAATTCCCTTCCAGCTGTCCCTGCCATTCTTACCTTCTCTCGCGCCATGAGATCCTCACGATCGGCCGCGACATAAGATGCTGGGACGAGTTTCACCAGCACACATGAACCTCTTGCCTTACGGGAAATTACCTTATAAGCTGTAGATCCGCATTAATACCAAACTACAGTTGAAGCACACTTGTGGGCTACCTAGTTATTCCCATACCAAAGCTGGCAAGATCCAGAGCTATTGTTAAAATTATAATTAATTTTACCCTCTAGAAATGTTTTCTTAAGTTCTTTCGACAGGTGTCTGTTTGGATTTTAATAGTTTGTCAAAACTCCTCACACCAATATGAACGTTACATATAGCATGTACCGCCGTCATCGCTGGGGCACTAATACCCGACCATGTGTCCTGTTCTCTTTCTTAGCTAGTTGGGATGCTTTTTCATCGTTACCCTTGCCAAAATGTATTAAACAAAAAATATAAATGAACAAAGATACTCCTCTACTCTTTTGTGGTTGATCAGCTTCTTGCAGTGGCTGGCGTGGTCTCATCCCTCAAGCTTCTTTATAATGACCCAGTCACCTGGTTGGAAAGAATGTAAACTGGTTATTGTGTCAGGGTCCAGGATGGACTCGTGAACCCTGTGGTGGACCTTTTGAAGTTCATGTTACAGTGATTGCACCCACCCCATCAGCTGAGAATGTAGGTGACAGCTAATGAGGAAAGTACAATTCTGTTTTTGGTTGACCTTCAAACAAACCTCATATGACAATAACCCAGACATCGGGACTGTGGTCACTGCATAACCTGTGTATGTCTTATCATCCGGGGTGTAATACCTGGAACCAGTGACAAAAAGGTTCTTAGCATCTGGGATGGGAGCCTCCTTCACTGGACTACTGCTTGCTGATTCAAATTCTATCAAAGAAAGACAGTCTTGGCACAAACTTGGTTAGAATTAGAGCGGTTAGTATTGTTGGTTTGAAAATGTGTCATTCTCACCACTAGGGATGAGCTTCGTGTTCGAGTCAAAACCCATATTCGACTCGAACATCGGCTGTTCGATCGTTCGTCGAATTGCGAACGATATGGGCCGTTCGTGCCAAATTCGTGTGGCGCGTCACGGCCCATAATTCACTGCGGCATCGCAGTGCATTGCTTGCTGATGATTGGCCAAGCATGCACTATGACCCGCATGCTTGGCCAATCACAGCGCCGCCTTAACAGAGAGCCGTAATTGGCCAAAGCCAAGGAGGCTTTGGCCAATTATGGCTCAGGGGATTTAGTACACGCCCCACACTATATAAGGCCGCCTGCACGGCGGCCCTGTGCAGTGTGTTCCGGTGTGCTGAGAAATAGAGAGAGAGAGAGACAGTGTCATTTCATTTGAGTTAGCTAGATTAGGCAGGACAGTCAGTCAGTTAGCTGCACTTAAAGTGTATTGTGTATATATATGCATCCCAGGTGTTGCATATATATATATATACACTGTATTCAGTTTAGCTAGATCCGTTCCTGTTATCTTCTAGACTATTTACATTTAGTGCAGTGCGTCCGGCTCACAGTGTTCAGCTAGATCCGTTCCTGTTATATTCCTACTGACAGGCAGGCTTGTCTTGTTACAGTATTTTGAAGAAAATTACTGGTGTTCTTTTGATCCTATTAGTACCACAGTCAGGCAGCTAGACTATTTACATTTAGTGCAGTGCGTCCTGCTCACAGTGTTCAGCTAGATCCGTTCCTGTTATCTTCTTACTGACAGGCAGGCTTGTCTTGTTACAGTATTTTAAAGAAAATTACTGGTGTTCTTTTGATCCTATTAGTACCACAGTCAGGCAGCTAGACTATTTACAGTTAGTGCAGTGCGTCCTGCTCACAGTGTTCTGCTAAACCTACAAGTTAGTGGGGTGCGTCCTGCTCACAGTGTTCAGCTAAACCTACAAGTTAGTGGGGTGCGTCCACCTCACAGTGTTCAGCTAAACCTACAAGCTAGTGGGGTGCGTCCTGCTCACAGTGTTCAGCTAGATCCGTTTCTGTTATCTTCTTACTGACAGGCAGGCTTGTCTTGTTACAGTAAATACAGCTACCTGAAGAAAATTGCTGGTGTTCTTTTGATCCTATTAGTACCACAGTCAGGCAGCTAGACTATTTACAGTTAGTGCAGTGCGTCCTGCTCAGTGTTCTGCTAAGCCTACAAGTAAGTGGGGTGCGTCCTGCTCACAGTGTTCAGCTAAACCTACAAGTTAGTGGGGTGCGTCCACCTCACAGTGTTCAGCTAAACCTACAAGCTAGTGGGGTGCGTCCTGCTCACAGTGTTCAGCTAGATCCGTTCCTGGTATCTTCTTACTGACAGGCAGGCTTGTCTTGTTACAGTATTTTAAAGAAAATTACTGGTGTTCTTTTGATCCTATTAGTACCACAGTCAGGCAGCTAGACTATTTACAGTTAGTGCAGTGCATCCACCTCACAGTGTTCAGATAAACCTACAAGCTAGTGGGGTGCGTCCTGCTCACAGTGTTCAGCTAGATCCGTTTCTGTTATCTTCTTACTGACAGGCAGGCTTGTCTTGTTACAGTAAATACAGCTACCTGAAGAAAATTGCTGGTGTTCTTTTGATCCTATTAGTACCACAGTCAGGCAGCTAGACTATTTACAGTTAGTGCAGTGCATCCTGCTCACAGTGTTCTGCTAAACCTACAAGTAAGTGGGGTGCGTCCTGCTCACAGTGTTCAGCTAAACCTACAAGTTCATGGGGTGCGTCCACCTCACAGTGTTCAGCTAAACCTACAAGCTAGTGGGGTGCGTCCTGCTCACAGTGTTCAGCTAGATCCGTTTCTGTTATCTTCTTACTGACAGGCAGGCTTGTCTTGTTACAGTAAATACAGCTACCTGAAGAAAATTGCTGGTGTTCTTTTGATCCTATTAGTACCACAGTCAGGCAGCTAGACTATTTACAGTTAGTGCAGTGCGTCCTGCTCACAGTGTTCTGCTAAACCTACAAGTTAGTGGGGTGCGTCCTGCTCACAGTGTTCAGCTAAACCTACAAGTTAGTGGGGTGCGTCCACCTCACAGTGTTCAGCTAAACCTACAAGCTAGTGGGGTGCGTCCTGCTCACAGTGTTCAGCTAGATCCGTTTCTGTTATCTTCTTACTGACAGGCAGGCTTGTCTTGTTACAGTAAATACAGCTACCTGAAGAAAATTACTGGTGTTCTTTTGATCCTATTAGTACCACAGTCAGGCAGCTAGACTATTTACAGTTAGTGCAGTGCGTCCTGCTCACAGTGTTCTGCTAAACCTACAAGTTAGTGGGGTGCGTCCTGCTCACAGTGTTCAGCTAAACCTACAAGTTAGTGGGGTGCGTCCTGCTCACAGTGTTCAGCTAAACCTACAAGTTAGTGGGGTGCGTCCACCTCACAGTGTTCAGCTAAACCTACAAGCTAGTGGGGTGCGTCCTGCTCACAGTGTTCAGCTAGATCCGTTTCTGTTATCTTCTTACTGACAGGCAGGCTTGTCTTGTTACAGTAAATACAGCTACCTGAAGAAAATTGCTGGTGTTCTTTTGATCCTATTAGTACCACAGTCAGGCAGCTAGACTATTTACAGTTAGTGCAGTGCGTCCTGCTCAGTGTTCTGCTAAGCCTACAAGTAAGTGGGGTGCGTCCTGCTCACAGTGTTCAGCTAAACCTACAAGTTAGTGGGGTGCGTCCACCTCACAGTGTTCAGCTAAACCTACAAGCTAGTGGGGTGCGTCCTGCTCACAGTGTTCAGCTAGATCCGTTCCTGGTATCTTCTTACTGACAGGCAGGCTTGTCTTGTTACAGTATTTTAAAGAAAATTACTGGTGTTCTTTTGATCCTATTAGTACCACAGTCAGGCAGCTAGACTATTTACAGTTAGTGCAGTGCGTCCACCTCACAGTGTTCAGATAAACCTACAAGCTAGTGGGGTGCGTCCTGCTCACAGTGTTCAGCTAGATCCGTTTCTGTTATCTTCTTACTGACAGGCAGGCTTGTCTTGTTACAGTAAATACAGCTACCTGAAGAAAATTGCTGGTGTTCTTTTGATCCTATTAGTACCACAGTCAGGCAGCTAGACTATTTACAGTTAGTGCAGTGCATCCTGCTCACAGTGTTCTGCTAAACCTACAAGTAAGTGGGGTGCGTCCTGCTCACAGTGTTCAGCTAAACCTACAAGTTCGTGGGGTGCGTCCACCTCACAGTGTTCAGCTAAACCTACAAGCTAGTGGGGTGCGTCCTGCTCACAGTGTTCAGCTAGATCCGTTTCTGTTATCTTCTTACTGACAGGCAGGCTTGTCTTGTTACAGTAAATACAGCTACCTGAAGAAAATTGCTGGTGTTCTTTTGATCCTATTAGTACCACAGTCAGGCAGCTAGACTATTTACAGTTAGTGCAGTGCGTCCTGCTCACAGTGTTCTGCTAAACCTACAAGTTAGTGGGGTGCGTCCTGCTCACAGTGTTCAGCTAAACCTACAAGTTAGTGGGGTGCGTCCACCTCACAGTGTTCAGCTAAACCTACAAGCTAGTGGGGTGCGTCCTGCTCACAGTGTTCAGCTAGATCCGTTTCTGTTATCCTCTTACTGACAGGCAGGCTTGTCTTGTTACAGTAAATACAGCTACCTGAAGAAAATTACTGGTGTTCTTTTGATCCTATTAGTACCACAGTCAGGCAGCTAGACTATTTACAGTTAGTGCAGTGCGTCCTGCTCACAGTGTTCTGCTAAACCTACAAGTTAGTGGGGTGCGTCCTGCTCACAGTGTTCAGCTAAACCTACAAGTTAGTGGGGTGCGTCCTGCTCACAGTGTTCAGCTAAACCTACAAGCTAGTGGGGTGCGTCCTGCTCACAGTGTTCAGCTAAATCCGTTTCTGTTATCTTCTTACTGACAGGCAGGCTTGTCTTGTTACAGTAAATACAGCTACCTGAAGAAAATTGCTGGTGTTCTTTTTATCCTATTAGTACCTCAGTCAGGCAGCTAGACTATTTACAGTTAGTGCAGTGCGTCCTGCTCAGTGTTCTGCTAAACCTACAAGTAAGTGGGGTGCGTCCTGCTCACAGTGTTCAGCTAAACCTACAAGTTAGTGGGGTGCGTCCACCTCACAGTGTTCAGCTAAACCTACAAGCTAGTGGGGTGCGTCCTGCTCACAGTGTTCAGCTAGATCCGTTCCTGTTATCTTCTTACTGACAGGCAGGCTTGTCTTGTTACAGTATTTTAAAGAAAATTACTGGTGTTCTTTTGATCCTATTAGTACCACAGTTAGGCAGCTAGACTATTTACAGTTAGTGCAGTGCGTCCACCTCACAGTGTTCAGCTAAACCTACAAGCTAGTGGGGTGCGTCCTGCTCACAGTGTTCAGCTAGATCTGTTTCTGTTATCTTCTTACTGACAGGCAGGCTTGTCTTGTTACAGTAAATACAGCTACCTGAAGAAAATTGCTGGTGTTCTTTTGATCCTATTAGTACCACAGTCAGGCAGCTAGACTATTTACAGTTAGTGCAGTGCGTCCTGCTCACAGTGTTCTGCTAAACCTACAAGTTAGTGGGGTGCGTCCTGCTCACAGTGTTCAGCTAAACCTACAAGTTAGTGGGGTGCGTCCACCTCACAGTGTTCAGCTAAACCTACAAGCTAGTGGGGTGCGTCCTGCTCACAGTGTTCAGCTAGATCCGTTTCTGTTATCTTCTTACTGACAGGCA
Organism: Lithobates septentrionalis; assembly: GCA_037952835.1. NCBI lineage: Eukaryota > Metazoa > Chordata > Amphibia > Anura > Ranidae > Lithobates > Lithobates septentrionalis. The sequence goes on along the minus strand of JBBDGP010004003.1, from coordinate 94,575 downwards.
GGCTTGTCTTGTTACAGTAAATACAGCTACCTGAAGAAAATTGCTGGTGTTCTTTTGATCCTATTAGTACCACAGTCAGGCAGCTAGACTATTTACAGTTAGTGCAGTGCGTCCTGCTCAGTGTTCTGCTAAGCCTACAAGTAAGTGGGGTGCGTCCTGCTCACAGTGTTCAGCTAAACCTACAAGTTAGTGGGGTGCGTCCACCTCACAGTGTTCAGCTAAACCTACAAGCTAGTGGGGTGCGTCCTGCTCACAGTGTTCAGCTAGATCCGTTCCTGGTATCTTCTTACTGACAGGCAGGCTTGTCTTGTTACAGTATTTTAAAGAAAATTACTGGTGTTCTTTTGATCCTATTAGTACCACAGTCAGGCAGCTAGACTATTTACAGTTAGTGCAGTGCATCCACCTCACAGTGTTCAGATAAACCTACAAGCTAGTGGGGTGCGTCCTGCTCACAGTGTTCAGCTAGATCCGTTTCTGTTATCTTCTTACTGACAGGCAGGCTTGTCTTGTTACAGTAAATACAGCTACCTGAAGAAAATTGCTGGTGTTCTTTTGATCCTATTAGTACCACAGTCAGGCAGCTAGACTATTTACAGTTAGTGCAGTGCATCCTGCTCACAGTGTTCTGCTAAACCTACAAGTAAGTGGGGTGCGTCCTGCTCACAGTGTTCAGCTAAACCTACAAGTTCATGGGGTGCGTCCACCTCACAGTGTTCAGCTAAACCTACAAGCTAGTGGGGTGCGTCCTGCTCACAGTGTTCAGCTAGATCCGTTTCTGTTATCTTCTTACTGACAGGCAGGCTTGTCTTGTTACAGTAAATACAGCTACCTGAAGAAAATTGCTGGTGTTCTTTTGATCCTATTAGTACCACAGTCAGGCAGCTAGACTATTTACAGTTAGTGCAGTGCGTCCTGCTCACAGTGTTCTGCTAAACCTACAAGTTAGTGGGGTGCGTCCTGCTCACAGTGTTCAGCTAAACCTACAAGTTAGTGGGGTGCGTCCACCTCACAGTGTTCAGCTAAACCTACAAGCTAGTGGGGTGCGTCCTGCTCACAGTGTTCAGCTAGATCCGTTTCTGTTATCTTCTTACTGACAGGCAGGCTTGTCTTGTTACAGTAAATACAGCTACCTGAAGAAAATTACTGGTGTTCTTTTGATCCTATTAGTACCACAGTCAGGCAGCTAGACTATTTACAGTTAGTGCAGTGCGTCCTGCTCACAGTGTTCTGCTAAACCTACAAGTTAGTGGGGTGCGTCCTGCTCACAGTGTTCAGCTAAACCTACAAGTTAGTGGGGTGCGTCCTGCTCACAGTGTTCAGCTAAACCTACAAGTTAGTGGGGTGCGTCCACCTCACAGTGTTCAGCTAAACCTACAAGCTAGTGGGGTGCGTCCTGCTCACAGTGTTCAGCTAGATCCGTTTCTGTTATCTTCTTACTGACAGGCAGGCTTGTCTTGTTACAGTAAATACAGCTACCTGAAGAAAATTGCTGGTGTTCTTTTGATCCTATTAGTACCACAGTCAGGCAGCTAGACTATTTACAGTTAGTGCAGTGCGTCCTGCTCAGTGTTCTGCTAAGCCTACAAGTAAGTGGGGTGCGTCCTGCTCACAGTGTTCAGCTAAACCTACAAGTTAGTGGGGTGCGTCCACCTCACAGTGTTCAGCTAAACCTACAAGCTAGTGGGGTGCGTCCTGCTCACAGTGTTCAGCTAGATCCGTTCCTGGTATCTTCTTACTGACAGGCAGGCTTGTCTTGTTACAGTATTTTAAAGAAAATTACTGGTGTTCTTTTGATCCTATTAGTACCACAGTCAGGCAGCTAGACTATTTACAGTTAGTGCAGTGCGTCCACCTCACAGTGTTCAGATAAACCTACAAGCTAGTGGGGTGCGTCCTGCTCACAGTGTTCAGCTAGATCCGTTTCTGTTATCTTCTTACTGACAGGCAGGCTTGTCTTGTTACAGTAAATACAGCTACCTGAAGAAAATTGCTGGTGTTCTTTTGATCCTATTAGTACCACAGTCAGGCAGCTAGACTATTTACAGTTAGTGCAGTGCATCCTGCTCACAGTGTTCTGCTAAACCTACAAGTAAGTGGGGTGCGTCCTGCTCACAGTGTTCAGCTAAACCTACAAGTTCGTGGGGTGCGTCCACCTCACAGTGTTCAGCTAAACCTACAAGCTAGTGGGGTGCGTCCTGCTCACAGTGTTCAGCTAGATCCGTTTCTGTTATCTTCTTACTGACAGGCAGGCTTGTCTTGTTACAGTAAATACAGCTACCTGAAGAAAATTGCTGGTGTTCTTTTGATCCTATTAGTACCACAGTCAGGCAGCTAGACTATTTACAGTTAGTGCAGTGCGTCCTGCTCACAGTGTTCTGCTAAACCTACAAGTTAGTGGGGTGCGTCCTGCTCACAGTGTTCAGCTAAACCTACAAGTTAGTGGGGTGCGTCCACCTCACAGTGTTCAGCTAAACCTACAAGCTAGTGGGGTGCGTCCTGCTCACAGTGTTCAGCTAGATCCGTTTCTGTTATCCTCTTACTGACAGGCAGGCTTGTCTTGTTACAGTAAATACAGCTACCTGAAGAAAATTACTGGTGTTCTTTTGATCCTATTAGTACCACAGTCAGGCAGCTAGACTATTTACAGTTAGTGCAGTGCGTCCTGCTCACAGTGTTCTGCTAAACCTACAAGTTAGTGGGGTGCGTCCTGCTCACAGTGTTCAGCTAAACCTACAAGTTAGTGGGGTGCGTCCTGCTCACAGTGTTCAGCTAAACCTACAAGCTAGTGGGGTGCGTCCTGCTCACAGTGTTCAGCTAAATCCGTTTCTGTTATCTTCTTACTGACAGGCAGGCTTGTCTTGTTACAGTAAATACAGCTACCTGAAGAAAATTGCTGGTGTTCTTTTTATCCTATTAGTACCTCAGTCAGGCAGCTAGACTATTTACAGTTAGTGCAGTGCGTCCTGCTCAGTGTTCTGCTAAACCTACAAGTAAGTGGGGTGCGTCCTGCTCACAGTGTTCAGCTAAACCTACAAGTTAGTGGGGTGCGTCCACCTCACAGTGTTCAGCTAAACCTACAAGCTAGTGGGGTGCGTCCTGCTCACAGTGTTCAGCTAGATCCGTTCCTGTTATCTCCTTACTGACAGGCAGGCTTGTCTTGTTACAGTATTTTAAAGAAAATTACTGGTGTTCTTTTGATCCTATTAGTACCACAGTCAGGCAGCTAGACTATTTACAGTTAGTGCAGTGCGTCCACCTCACAGTGTTCAGCTAAACCTACAAGCTAGTGGGGTGCGTCCTGCTCACAGTGTTCAGCTAGATCTGTTTCTGTTATCTTCTTACTGACAGGCAGGCTTATCTTGTTACAGTAAATACAGCTACCTGAAGAAAATTGCTGGTGTTCTTTTGATCCTATTAGTACCACAGTCAGGCAGCTAGACTATTTACAGTTAGTGCAGTGCGTCCTGCTCACAGTGTTCTGCTAAACCTACAAGTTAGTGGGGTGCGTCCTGCTCACAGTGTTCAGCTAAACCTACAAGTTAGTGGGGTGCGTCCACCTCACAGTGTTCAGCTAAACCTACAAGCTAGTGGGGTGCGTCCTGCTCACAGTGTTCAGCTAGATCCGTTTCTGTTATCTTCTTACTGACAGGCAGGCTTGTCTTGTTACAGTAAATACAGCTACCTGAAGAAAATTGCTGGTGTTCTTTTGATCCTATTAGTACCACAGTCAGGCAGCTAGACTATTTACAGTTAGTGCAGTGCGTCCTGCTCACAGTGTTCTGCTAAACCTACAAGTTAGTGGGGTGCGTCCTGCTCACAGTGTTCAGCTAAACCTACAAGTTAGTGGGGTGCGTCCACCTCACAGTGTTCAGCTAAACCTACAAGCTATTGGGGTGCGTCCTGCTCACAGTGTTCAGCTAGATCCGTTTCTGTTATCTTCTTACTGACAGGCAGGCTTGTCTTGTTACAGTAAATACAGCTACCTGAAGAAAATTGCTGGTGTTCTTTTGATCCTATTAGTACCACAGTCAGGCAGCTAGACTATTTACAGTTAGTGCAGTGCATCCTGCTCACAGTGTTCTGCTAAACCTACAAGTTAGTGGGGTGCGTCCACCTCACAGTGTTCAGCTAAAGCTACCTGTAGAAGGTTGGTGGTGTTCTCATACTACAGGCAGGCAGTTGATTTTGCTAGCTGCAGTATCAGTATATATATATATATATATATATATATATATATATATATATATATATATCCCAGCTTAGTGCAGCTACAGGCCATTAGTATGTCTGGAAGGCCAAGAAGGAGAGGCAGACAGTCACAAGCCAATAAGAGAGGGCAAGCAGGCTCTGTGTCTAGTGCTGGTCGTGGAGATGGTGCATCCTCATCAGCACGTGGCCATGGGACACGCTTGGCCTTTTTTTCGGCAGCTGGCCATGTTGAGCCGCAACATGCGGAAGACTTGGTCGAGTGGATGACCAAGCCGTCCTCATCCTCCTCATCCTCTCTCACCCATGCCCAGGGTACTTTGTCTGGCAAAGCAGCGGCCTCTTCCCTCGGCTCAATGTCATCAGTGACTCCTTCCCTAGCCCCACCATGTCCTCCTGAGGAGTCCCTCAAACTGTTTGACCACAGTGTTGGGTACATGCTCCAGGAGGATGCCCAGCGTTTGGAAGGCTCTGATGATGATACTGAGCTCGATGAAGGCAGTAACACGAGCTCGGACAGAGGGGGTGCCCAAGAAGGACAGCAATCTGGCAGTCATGCTCCCCCTGCTGCAGCATACTGCCAGGTTATCTCCAGTGATGAGGAGGGAGGGGATGATGAGGTCACTGACTCAACGTGGGTGCCTGATAGGAGAGAGGAGGAGGAGGAGGAGGCGGCACATCACCAACGAGGCAGGATGCCCTCCAGGGGCCAGCCTAAGGGCAGCACATTGACTGCATCACATGTGCAGGGCGCTGCAGTCTCTGCGCGTTATTCAAAAAGTTCTTTGGTGTGGGCCTTTTTTGAGACGAGTGCATCAGATCGCACCGCTGCTATTTGCAACATATGTCTCAAGCGTATCTCGCGTGGCCAAAACATCTCCCGCTTGGGTACCACATGCTTGACCAGACATATGTTGACCTGCCATGCAGTTCGTTGGCAAGCGTATCTAAAAGACCCACACCAAAGAACAAAGAGGACCTCTCCTTGCTCCTCATCAGCTGAGATTTCCAACCCCACTAGACCTTCAGTCCTCTCTGAGACCTGCACTGAGAGGAATGAAGGTGTAGAATTAGGTGTGTCACAGCCACGTACTTGTGGGCAATCTGATTTTGGTACACCGACGTCAGATTGTACCAGGCTGCACCGCTGAAAGAAGTTTGCTCCCAGCCATCCACATGCCCAGCGGTTGAATGCTAGCTTGGCAAAATTGCTAGCACTTCAACTGCTGCCTTTTCAGTTGGTAGACTCTGCCCCCTTCCGTGAGTTTGTGGAATGTGCGGTTCCTCAGTGGCAGGTACCCAAACGCCACTTTTTCTCACGGAAGGCGATTCCGGCTCTCTACCAGCATGTGGAAGGCAATGTCCATGCCTCGCTGGACAGGGCGGTCAGCGGTAAGGTGCATATTACCACTGACTCATGGTCCAGCAGGCATGGACAGGGACGTTACCTAAGTTTCACGGCGCATTGGGTGACTCTGCTGGCAGCTGGGAAGGATGCAGGACAAGGTGCAGTAGTGTTGGAGGTTGTTCCGCCACCACGCCTCCAAAATGCTAATGATTGTGACACACCTCTCTCCTCCACCCCCTCCTCTTCTTCTTCCTCCATGGCCTCTTCCTCAGAACCAGCGGTGCTCCGTAGTCATTCAAGGGGCTACGCAAGTACGCAGGCCAAAAGATGCCATGCGGTGCTTGAGCTGGTGTGCTTGGGGGACAGGAGCCACACTGGGGCAGAGGTTCTGTCAGCTCTGCAGGGGCAGGTTCAGAGGTGGTTGACGCCACGCCAACTTAAGGCAGGAATGGTGGTTTGCGACAATGGCACCAACCTCCTCTCTGCCCTCCGACAGGGACAAATGACCCATGTGCCCTGTTTGGCTCACGTCATTAACTTGGTGGTGCAGCGGTTCTTGGGCAGGTACCCGGGCTTACAGGATGTCCTGAGGCAGGCCAGGAAAGTCTGTGTGCATTTCCGCCGGTCATATAATGCCAGTGTTTGGCTGACGGACCTCCAAAAGGAGTTTAACCTGCCCAAGAACCGCCTAATCTGTGACATGCCCACCAGGTGGAACTCAACGTTGGCCATGCTGCAGCAGCTGCACACGCAGCAGAGGGCCATCAATGAGTACCTGTGCGAATATGGCACCAGGACAGGGTCAGGGGAGCTTGTTTTTTTCCCCACGCCAGTGGGCCATGATCAGGGATGCATGCACTGTTCTGTCACCATTTGAGGAGGCCACGAGGATGGTGAGCAGTGACAGTGCATGCACCAGTGACACTGTCCCCCTTGTCCACCTGTTGGAGCACACGCTGCGTGGAATAATGGACAGGGCACTTGAGGCAGAACAGAGGCAGGAAGAGGAGGACTTCCTTAGCTCTCAAGGCCCCCTTTATCCAGACAGTGTTCCTGCGTGCCCGCCGATCACACAGGAAGAGGACGAGGAGGAGGAGGAGGAGGAAGATTGTGTCAGTATGGAGGTGGAGCCTGGCACTCAGCATCAGCAGCAGTCTTTAAGGGATCAGTCCCAAGAAACACATGGACTTGTACGTGGCTGGGAGGAGGTGGCTGCGGACCATGTCGTCCTTAGTGACCCAGAGGACTCCGGACCGAATGCCTCAGCAAACCTACGCTGCATGGCCTCCCTGATCCTGCAAAGCCTGCGTAAGGATCCTCGTATTCGTGGTATCAAGGAGAAGGACCAATACTGGCTTGCAACCCTCCTTGATCCACGTTACAAGGGTAAGGTTGCGGACCTTATCTTGCCATCGCAGAGGGAGCAGAGGATGAAACATCTTCGGGAGGCCTTGCAGAAAGGTCTGTGCAACGCGTTCCCAGAGACTGGGAGGTTACAAACTCCTGTTTCTGGACAACGTGTTGCTGAGGCTTCGGTCAGTCAAAGAAGGAGCGGTGGAGAAGGTGGCCGTCTGACCGATGCGTTCAGACAATTTTTTGGTCCGCAGCCCCAAGGTATGATCGGTTCCAGCAACCATCGCCAGCGTCTGTTTTACATGGTGCAGGAATACCTAGGGGCAAGATCAGACTTGGACACCTTTCCCACCGAAAATCCTCTGGGTTACTGGGTCTTGAGGATGGATCACTGGCCAGAGCTTGCACAGTATGCAATTGAGCTACTGGCCTGTCCTGCATCCAGCGTTCTTTTGGAACGCACATTCAGTGCTGCTGGAGGCGTGGTAACCGATCACAGGGTGCGTCTGTCCACCGACTCGGTCGATCGACTGACCTTCATAAAAATGAATCAGTCTTGGATCACCACCAGCTACCAAGCACCTGATGCTGATGTAACCGAATAATTTTTTTTTGAAATCTCAGATCCCTTCAAAGACTGCCTATGCTGATGCTGAGTGACTATCCCTGAGTAATTATCCTCTTCCTCCTCAATCATCATGCTGATAGCTTGTAAGAACATTTTTGGTTCTGGGCGCCACCACCAGTGCCTAAGGCACAATTTTTCAGCCCCTGTTTAACAGGGGCGTGTAATTACAATTTTTGATGTAATACTTTGCAGCAGGGCTCGTTCCTGCATTCCAACTAGAGTGTCTGTGAGGGGTTGCAGTGTTGTGGCACCAGCACCAGTGCCTAAGGCCCATTTTTTCTGCCCCTGTTTAACAGGGGCGTGTAATTACAATTTTTGATGCAATACTTTGCAGCAGGGCTCGTTCCTGCGTTCCAACTAGAGTGTCTTTGAGGGGATGCAGTGTTGTGGCACCAGTGCCTAAGGTCCATTTTTTCTGCCCCTGTTTAACAGGGGCGTGTAATTACAATTTTTGATGCAATACTTTGCAGCAGGGCTCGTTCCTGCGTTCCAACTAGAGTGTCTGTGAGGGGTTGCAGTGTTGTGGCACCAGCACCAGTGCCTAAGGCCCATTTTTTCTGCCCCTGTTTAACAGGGGCGTGTAATTACAATTTTTGATGCAATACTTTGCAGCAGGGCTCGTTCCTGCATTCCAACTAGAGTGTCTGTGAGGGGTTGCAGTGTTGTGGCACCAGCACCAGTGCCTAAGGCCCAATTTTTCAGCCCTTGTTTAACAGGGGCGTGTAATTACAATTTTTGATGCAATACTTTGCAGCAGGGCTCGTTCCTGCATTCCAACTAGAGTGTCTGTGAGGGGTTGCAGTGTTGTGGCACCAGCACCAGTGCCTAAGGCCTAATTTTTCAGCTCCTGTTCAACAGGGGCATGTAATTACAATTCTTGATCTAATATTTCACAGCAGAGCCCTGTGAGGGCTTACAGTGTTGTGGCCACAGCAACACCTAAGGCCCAAATTTCTGCTGAGTATATAGGGCAGGACCCTACTTTCAAACAACTAACTTACAAACGACTCCTACTTGCAAACGGAAGGAGACAACAGGAAGTGAGAATAAATCTACCCCTAAGAAGGGAAATTCTCTCCTGTAAGAGTTAATATGGGAAAAACATTTCTCCTTTCCACTGATGCTTTCCAATCCATTGGGACAAAAAGTGAGGTGAAATCTTCTGAAGAGGAGGAAAGACAGCAAAACAAATGTCACAGGGGTGATAACCCTTCCCTATGTTTTCCAAAAAGCTTAAAAAAGATTTTTTTGCTGGAGCTAAACACGTTAAAAATGTACCCGTTCAAAATTACAAAGAGATTCTACTTAACAACAAACCTACAGCCTGTATACTGCTGTTCAGAGTATATAGGGCCTGGTGGCCCCACACCTTTCCTTATTTTAATTTGGGTGCGGGGTTCCCCTTAATATTCATACAAGACCCAAAGGGCCTGGTAATGGACTGGGGGGTACCCATGCCGTTTGTCTCACTGACTTTCATCCATATTGCCAGGACCCGACATTACATTAAACCCGCAAGCAGTTTTAAATGAGATTTTTTCCTTTAAAAATGACATTTTGTGCAGGGACTGTTCTAAACACGGGAAACACGCGTCACTTTACAGGCATACTATAGACACCCCTCAGGTACGATATTTAAAGGAATATTTCACTTTTTTTTTTTACTTTAAGCATCATTAAAATCACTGCTCCCGAAAAAACGGCCGTTTTTAAACGTTTTTTTTGCATTCATACATGTCCCCTGGGGTAGGACCCGGGTCCCCAAACCCTTTTTAGGACAATACCATGCAAATTAGCCTTTAAAATGAGCACTTTTGATTTCGAACGTTCGAGTGCCATAGACGTCAATGGGGTTCTAACGTTCGTGCGAACTTTCGGTCCGTTCGCAGGTTCTGGTGCGAACCGAACCGGGGGGTGTTCGGCTCATCCCTACTCACCACTCTCATCCCCCCTTTTCTTCCCTCCTCATTACAAACTGGAGGAAGACATGCAGGGTTTAGAATAGTGCAGAATAAAACAGTGAAATAGCCTATGATACTTTTACCTTCTTATACACCTGTACACACACTTCCAGAAACTGGACCTGAAAAGATACTTATAAACAAAAGTTATTACTCTATCCTTCAAAGAATGGTAAACAATACAATATTCATGTACATTGGTAAATTGTCACTGACATTCCACAAAACCGACAATAACTAAACCCTCTGTAAATCTTACTTTCACGTTTTTTGTTTTTTTTTCCTAAAATACAACAGCCGCGACACGCAAGAGGGCTGTCACGGGAGGTTCAAACATCTTGTTACCACATACAAACAATGAAACAAAGACAAACATTTAGATACAAATGTGGGGGAGATATTTCATAGTTCCCAAAAACGAAAAATGAAAAAAAAAAAACGACCAGATGGAATGCTGCCTTCACTCTTTTAGCGATAGAAAAGAATACAATTTGAAAAGCACGAGAGCATTTAGAAATCTTTGCATGGACCAGCCACTCAAAGTTCAAAAACAGGCCTGTGTATTTTTAATCACACAAATGTGTACTATGCATCCATCAACTCACTCAACATTACAGATTTCTGAAACCTCAGTCGCGCAACATCAACTCCAGAGGGATACCCAAAATAGTATCCTTGGACCACCTATGTCAATCTTTAAGGGGTCTCATGTCCAGAGCCACAGACACAGATCTCATGTGAGCTGCAGTTGTCTGACTGGTGTGGAGCCTCATTTTTTTCATCCAATGCATGGACGGCACATTACCCATGACGACTCGAATCGCTTATGAAGGTCCCTGCGTCCAGGGCACCCTTGCACTAGTTTTCGGATCAGTACTGCTTAGTGACTATTTTTACAGTACTGGCACCCGGCGTTCTCCGATTATTTTACATGGCCTCCCGGTTTGCTAGCGTACTAATCCTCACATTTACATGCTCTACAACCGGTTATCGGCAGCCCTATAAATGTGTTGTCAGACAAACTACAAAGCACCATGAAATCCTCCACTATTCAAAACAATCTTCTGGCTTCTCTCTGTACCTCGATATTACAACAATAACTTGGATGCCTCCTGTTTGCTCTCTACCCAAAACTGTATTACAGTATAAACCTTCATTTAATTTAAAAATAAAATGATTTTGTCCTTCCAAACACAAGTCAAAAGACCCCAAGCCCCTCCCACCAACTTCCTGTTGAACACCTGAGTAGGAAGAGGGAGGGGGAGGGGAAGCCTCAAATAGCTTCATATTTTGTCTATCAAGACATTAGAAAATTCTATGGCAAACAACAAATAAAAACTTTTGTCCAGGAGTGGGTGGAATAAACACCCATATTGCAAATGGGAGGGAATACCTCTTGAGTCACATATCCCCTAGGAAAACCAAAAGTTTTGACCGAAATACCACACAACAGTGTAACAAAAGCCAAAAACTGAAACTCCTGCAAAAAGATGACTGAAGGAGTTCTTTTCCCTTCCACTGCAGCGAAAAACAAAATGGTGCCATTAACACATGAAATTTAGTTGTTGATCCCACCAAAATCGAGATTTCTTCACTAGAAACATAAACTTCTTTAAAACAACTGGTATAAAAACCTAAATGAGTCTACTGGAAATGGAATTCAGTACAAAACCAGAGATATTTCGCTCAAGACTAAAATCAGCAGAAACAAAAAGGCAGTCGCAGCAATTGAAAATCTGTCCTTGGAATAATGGTGAATGAAACCCGGACTACAGAAAAATGGCCGACATTGACAAATGACAAGACACAAAGTTACATAAAACGTCTTAAACAATAGACTCTTGTCGCAAATACAACACAATATTTGACTCAGAGTTAGAACTCCCCCCATGTTATTACCTAGAAACCAGAGACCCCCACAGGGTGTAAACAGCTCCTATTGTGATGTCCCAACAATGCATGGGCACTTGGATATGCGACAGGCATTTGAACTTAAAACCAATATTCAATACAGAAAACGCAATAGTTTCCTTGAAAAGTATGTAAACAGTACAAAAATAGAATTCACAAAATGGTGCCTAGAAGCCAGATTGTAGCTTGAAGCACGTGGCTTTGCACACACAAAGGAATACACAACGGAGCACAGGTCTTCAAAATGATGCACATGGTGACCACAACAAAAGCCAGACCACAACAAAATGGCGCATTTTCCCGCCAAAACTGACCAAGATGGATAAACGTTTCAAAGTTCACACACAAAGGAAAAGAAAATGGCCAACCGTAGTCACATGGTAGACAACAACAAGAGAACAAAAGGAAGTAGCAGACAAAAACCATTTTCCTGCCAAAACCAAAAATTTCTCCCCAGAAAATTACACATTTGAGATACTAAATGAACGCTTAGACAAACATTTAAAAGTGTTAAAGTTACAAAAAGCACAACTTAGGAACACATGCTATCCAATACAACAACCAAGCCACATAACCCACAATTACAAAAAATGTGACATACACTCAAACTCAGTTCACAGCTTTCACAGGAACCAAAACATTGAGAGGTACAGACAGTGATGCCTTCATGTTCTTTTCATAACCATCAAAGTCCACTAACCATGTGTGTCTTGAGTCAATTAAACACTTTACAAAACTCATGTAATCTACTTGTCCCATACATAAGTAATAATTACAATTCATCCATTTCTCACATGCATTACAAACTTTTTACACAGCATCAGCCACTTACACAAAGATTTGAGATACAAATCACACACAAACACACACACACGCAAGCAGGCACACACGCACACACACAGAGGCACACACCAGACATACGATCAAACTTCCAGCATTATTTCAAAAGACAAAAAATGAGTTCTTTTTGCGAAGCAGACCCTCCCCAGCACAATGATCCGATTCTGAAGGAGATTCTGTTCACTCCTATGTTCTGGCTCGCCATGCTGTTAGCGAAATTTGGTTGTACGCAAAGCACACAGCTAAATCTCCTGTTTCTAATCATAATAGCAATTTCGTCTAATAAAACAAATGCATCTCACCTTTTGATCGTATCCATCCTCTGGTGTGTGCCCCAGCCATCCAACAAGACAAATAATCACATCCTCCTGCTTCTGGTTCCAAAAACCCACTGCTCGCCAGCCTCCCTTAGCTGTCTGCATGAGCCACTTTATTAGCATATCAATAGGAGGTCCCAAAAGCTCGAGGGTTCCGCCTCCAACAGCCAAACACCTCTTACAAAGCTTGTGACCTCACAGGATGTAAATGACCATATAAGGATTTAACAACACAGGAAAATGCAACAACCAATGAACAATGACTACAGGAGTCTTATGGGTGTGTCTGAGCAGAGACAGGGTGCATGTATGTTTTTAGAAGCCACATGGCTTTCAAACATTAACTCTGTCTATAAACCAGAACCCAAAAGACTCCCGTATTTCCATTGATAGAAATCCCTATTATACATTGTTCCAGAGAACAATGTATACCTGGGATTATTCTACTGTCTTTGTGGATGAGAGATTATCGGCAGGCGTACACTCATTAGGCCACAAATGTGTTGATCAGGCACACAGGGGCAACATGAGAGCACACTCATAAACCGATAATATCTTTGCAGAGTGAACACACCCCCACCAGACGATCGTTCTGTGCATCGCACAGGGGCCCTTAGCTGGCGGACATGTCCCCACTCCACAAACATGTCTCTACATCCCCAGAGAGCTTTTCACTACCAAACGGATCTCAACCAGGGTTGGTCTGCCCCAGTCAGCTATTAGAGCGGACTGTGATTGAACACACACTGGGAGACTTATGACAACACATTAATATAAAATTTTCCACAACAATGTACATATAACATTGTATGTGTAGTGAGGATAGAATCCAGGAGAAACCCCCAGAATGGTTCTATGGAGTCTGATCACACCAGACAAGCACTGATTGGTCTTGTTGGGATCAGACTGACATGCCGGTGTTGGAAATCCAATCCTCATCCATCAGAACCATTCATGGTCCATTTAGCTCTGGTTCCTTCAGAAGACAGGACCGGCTTGTGGGCTGGGCAGGGAACACCGCCCAGGGTTGATTGGCTGATGGCTAAACTCCACCCACATCAATAAATTGAGGATCCTGAGATATGGACGGGGTGATTCCCATGGTGCCGGTCTAACCGGTGAATAGCAGATGTTCCTGACATGTTCCTGTCACAGGATAATCCTCAGAAAAAGTTTATTTCTGTTTTATTCTCACAGCCAGACTGTCTGTCCTTTTGTCTTTGTTGTATTTTCTGTCATTCTTTATGTTTGTACATATTTTATACACTAAATAAGAAACTAGTGTAGCTCTGCTCTATATTACACAGACAGACAACCTACCTGCAGACAGAGGTAAGTGTTACCACAACCCCAGTGTTACTATACGGCTGTGTGACTATGTAACAAACCACCGAACCACCTGATCCTGATACTTCCAAATAATAATTACACAACAACAATTATAATACAAAGCAAATACTACATACAATATATGTCTGCTACTACCAGTGTTCCGAACCGCCTGTAGATTTATGGGCAGCCCGTAAATTAAAGCCCATTTTCGGGGTGCCCGTGAATGTCTGTTACGGGCAACGGTGCCCATAAAAAAGATGTCCGCAAGCCATCCATTCAATTGCGCATGCGCCGTTCCGAAGCCGGCCGGGCTTGGGAAAGTTTGTACACGCTCGGCCAGGCGGCGCATACACAGAAACGCAATGAAACCGCCTGCCGCCATTTTTAAATGGAAAGTAGCGGCTGCAAGCGGCACTCGCTTCAGGACGGGGCAAGCTGGGCTCGGGCGGATTATACACGGGCCACGGCATGGATTGTGAGCTCGGAGTTCTGGAGTCCTGGTAATGACACTTCGTTTTTTTAGCACAGGGCATGCCTGCTGCAGAGGGTGGGGGTGATGACAGGATGGACAGCACTTGTACCTTCCTAACTGGCACACTGGTCATAATGTTGTGGCTCCCCATAGGAAGTTCCAGTGCGAGTCATCACACACACAGCCACAGCACAGGAGAAGGAGTGGACAGGCAAGTCAGTCCTCCTGCAGTATGCCTGCAGCCTCCACCCACCTCCTGTAGTATGCCCGCATCCTCTGTGAACCTCCTGCAGTATGCCCGCAGACTCTGTCCACCACCTGCAGTATGCCCGCAGCCTCCATCCACCTCCTACAGTATGCCTGCAGCCTCCGTCCACCTCCTGCAGAATGCCTGCAGCCTGCATCCACCTCCTGCAGTATGCCCGCAGCCTCCATCCACCTCCTGCAGTATGGCCGCAGCCTCCATCCACCTCCTGCAGTATGCCCGCAGCCGCCGTCCACCTCCTGCAGTATGCCCGCAGCCTCCATCCACCTCCTGCAGTATGCCCGCAGCCTCTGTCAACCTCCTGCAGTATGCCCGCAGACTCTGTCCACCACCTGCAGTATGCCCGCAGCCTCCATCCACCTCCTGCAGTATGCCCGCAGCCTCCGTCCACCTCCTGCAGAATGCCCGCAGCCTGCATCCACCTCTTGCAGGATGCCCACAGCCTCCATCCACCTCCTGCAGTATGGCCGCAGCCTCCACCCACCTCCTGTAGTATACCCGCAGCCACTGTCCACCTCCTTCAGTATGCCCACAGCCTGCATCCACCTCCTGTAGTATGCCAGCAGCCTGCATCCACCTCCTGCAGTATGCCCGCAGCCTCCATCCACCTCCTGCAGTATGCCCGCAGCCGCCGTCCACCTCCTGCAGTATGCCCGCAGCCTCCATCCACCTCCTGCAGTATGCCCTGCAGCCGCCGTCCACCTCCTGCAGTATGCCCGCAGCCTCCATCCACCTCCTGCAGTATGCCCGCAGCCTCCGTTCACCTCCTGCAGTATGCCCGCAGCCTCCATCCACCTCCTGCAGTATGCCTGCAGCCTCCGCCCACCTCCTGTAGTATGCCCACAGCCTCTGTCTACCTCCTGCAGTATGCCCGCAGCCTCCGCCCACCTCCTGCGCTATGCCTGCAGCCTCCGCCCACCTCCTGTAGTATGCCCGCAGCCTCCGCCCACCTCCTGTAGTATGCCCGCAGCCTCCACCCACCTCCTGTAGTACGCCTGCAGACTCTGTCCACCTTGTGCAGTATGTCCGCAGCCTCTGTCCAACTGCTGTTTCATGCCCGCAGCCTCCGTCCACATCCTTCAGTATGCCCGAAGCCTCCATCCATTTCCTGCAGTATGCCCGCAGCCTCCGTCCACCTCCTGCAGAATGCCCACAGCCTCCATCCACCTCCTGCAGTATGCCTGCAGCCTCCGTCCACCTCCTGTGTCATGCCCGCAGCCTCCATACACCTCCTGCAGTATGCCAGCAGCCTCCATCCACCTCCTGCAGTATGCCCGCAGCCTCCATCCATTTCCTGCAGTATGCCCGCAGCCTCCGTCCACCTCCTGCAGAATGCCCACAGCCTCCATCCACCTCCTGCAGTATGCCTGCAGCCTCCGTCCACCTCCTGTGTCATGCCCGCAGCCTCCATACACCTCCTGCAGTATGCCAGCAGCCTCCATCCACCTCCTGCAGTATGCCCGCAGCCTCTGTCCACCTCCCGCACTATGCCCGCAGCCGCTGTCCACCTCCTGCAGTATGCCCGCAGCCTCTGTCCACCTCCTGCAGTATGCCCGCGGCCTCCGTCCACCTCCTGTGTCATGCCCGCAGCCTCCGTCCACCTCCTGGAGTATGCCCGCAGCCTCCGTCCACCTCCTGTAGTATGCCCGCAGCCTCCGACCACCTCCTGCAGTATGCCCGCAGCCTCCATTCACCTCCTGCAGTATTCCCGCAGCCTCCGCCCAACTTCTGTAGTATGCCCGAAGCATCTGTCCACCTTCTGTAGTATGCCCGCAGCCTCCGCCCACCTCCTGTAGTATGCCCGCAGCCTCCGCCCACCTCCTGTAGTATGCCCACAGCCTCCATCCACCTCCTGCAGTATTCCCGCAGCCTCCGCCCACCTCCTGTAGTATGCCGCAGCCTCCATCCACCTCCTGCAGTATTCCCGCAGCCTCCGCTCACCTCCTGTAGTATGCCCGCAGCCTCCATCCACCTCCTGCAGTATGCCCGCAGCCTCCATCCACCTCCTGCAGTATGCCCGCAGCCTCTGTCCACCTCCTGTAGTATGCCCGTAGCCTCCGCCCAACTTCTGTAGTATGCCCACAGCCTCCGTCCACCTCCTGCAGTATGCCCGCAGCCTCCATCCACCTCCTGCAGTATGCCCGCAGCCTCCATCCACCTCTTGCAGTATGCCCGCAGCCTCCACCCACCTCCTGTAGTATGCCCGCAGACTCTGTCCACCTCCTGCAGTATGCCCGCAGCCTCCGTCCACCTCCTGTAGTATGCCCGCAGCCTCCGTCCACCTCCTGCAGTATGCCCGCAGCCTCCATTCACCTCCTGCAGTATTCCTGCAGCCTCCGCCCAACTTCTGTAGTATGCCCGAAGCATCTGTCCACCTCCTGCAGTATGCCCGCAGCCTCCATCCACCTCCTGCAGTATGCCCGCAGCCTCTGTCCACCTCCTGTAGTATGCCCGCAGCCTCCGCCCAACTTCTGTAGTATGCCCACAGCCTCCGTCCACCTCCTGCAGTATGCCCGCAGCCTCCATCCACCTCCTGCAGTATGCCCGCAGCCTCCATCCACCTCTTGCAGTATGCCCGCAGCCTCCACCCACCTCCTGTAGTATGCCCGCAGACTCTGTCCACCTCCTGCAGTATGCCCGCAGCCTCCGTCCACCTCCTGTAGTATGCCCGCAGCCTCCGTCCACCTCCTGCAGTATGCCCGCAGCCTCCATTCACCTCCTGCAGTATTCCTGCAGCCTCCGCCCAACTTCTGTAGTATGCCCGAAGCATCTGTCCACCTCCTGCAGTATGCCCGCAGCCTCCGCCCACCTCCTGTAGTATGCCCGCAGCCTCCGCCCACCTCCTGTAGTATGCCCGCAGCCTCCATCCACCTCCTGCAGTATTCCCGCAGCCTCCGCCCACCTCCTGTAGTATGCCGCAGCCTCCATCCACCTCCTGCAGTATTCCCGCAGCCTCCGCTCACCTCCTGTAGTATGCCCGCAGCCTCCATCCACCTCCTGCAGTATGCCCGCAGCCTCCATCCACCTCCTGCAGTATGCCCGCAGCCTCTGTCCACCTCCTGTAGTATGCCCGCAGCCTCCGCCCAACTTCTGTAGTATGCCCACAGCCTCCGTCCACCTCCTGCAGTATGCCCGCAGCCTCCATCCACCTCCTGCAGTATGCCCGCAGCCTCCATCCACCTCTTGCAGTATGCCCGCAGCCTCCACCCACCTCCTGTAGTATGCCCGCAGACTCTGTCCACCTCCTGCAGTATGCCCGCAGCCTCCGTCCACCTCCTGTAGTATGCCCGCAGCCTCCGTCCACCTCCTGTAGTATGCCCGCAGCCTCCGTCCACCTCCTGCAGTATGCCCGCAGCCTCCATTCACCTCCTGCAGTATTCCTGCAGCCTCCGCCCAACTTCTGTAGTATGCCCGAAGCATCTGTCCACCTCCTGCAGTATGCCCGCAGCCTCCTCCCACCTCCTGTAGTATGCCCGCAGCCTCCGCCCACCTCCTGTAGTATGCCCGCAGCCTCCATCTACCTCCTGCAGTATTCCCGCAGCCTCCGCCCACCTCCTGTAGTATGCCGCAGCCTCCATCCACCTCCTGCAGTATTCCCGCAGCCTCCGCCCACCTCCTGTAGTATGCCCGCAGCCTCCATCCACCTCCTGCAGTATGCCCGCAGCCTCCATACACCTCCTGCAGTATTCCCGCAGCCTCTGTCAACCTCCTGCAGTATGCCCGCAGCCTCCGTCCACCTCCTGTAGTATGCCCGCAGCCTCCGCCCAAATAATGTAGTATGCCCGCAGCCTCCGTCCACCTCCTGCAGTATGCCCGCAGCCTCCATCCACCTCCTGCAGTATGCCCGCAGCCTCCATCCACCTCCTGCAGTATGCCCGCAGCCTCCATCCACCACCTGCAGTATGCCCGCAGCCTCTGTCCACCTCCTGCAGTATGCCCGCAGCCTCTGTCCACCTCCTGCAGTATGCCCGCAGCCTCCGCCCACCTCCTGTAGTATGCCCACAGCCTCAGTCTACCTCATGCAGAATGCCCGTAGCCTCCGCCCACCTCCTGCAGTATGCCCGCAGCCTCCGTCCACCTCCTGCAGAATGCCCGCAGCCTCCATCCACCTCCTCTAGTATGCCCGCAGCCTTCATCCACCTCCTGTAGTATGCCTGCAGCCTCCATCCACCTCCTGCAGTATGCCCGCAGCCTCCATCCACCTCCTGCAGTATGCCCGCAGCCTCCGTCCACCTCCTGTAGTATGCCTGCAGCCTCTGTCCACCTCTTGTAGTATGACCGCAGCCTCTATCCACCTCCTGCAATAGGCCCGCAGCCTCCATCCACCTCCTGCAGTATGCCCGCAGCCTCCATCCACCTCCTGTAATAAGCCCGCAGCCTCTGTCTACCTCCTGCAGTATGCCCGCAGCCTCCGCCCACCTCCTGCAGTATTCTTGCAGCCTCCATCCACCTCCTGCAGTATGCCCACAGCCTCCATCCACCTCCTGCAGTATGCTGGCAGCCACCGTCCACCTTCTGTAGTATGCCCGCAGCCTCCATCCACCTCCTCTAGTATGCCCGCAGCCTTCATCCACCTCCTGTAGTATGCCTGCAGCCTCCATCCACCTCCTGCAGTATGCCCGCAGCCTCCGTCCACCTCCTGTAGTATGCCTGCAACCTCTGTCCACCTCTTGTAGTATGCCCGCAGCCTCTATCCACCTCCTGCAATAGGCCCGCAGCCTCCATCCACCTCCTGCAGTATGCCCGCAGCCTCCATCCACCTCCTGTAATATGCCCGCAGCCTCTGTCTACCTCCTGCAGTATGCCCGCAGCCTCCGCCCACCTCCTGCAGTATGCCCGCAGCCTCCATCCACCTCCTGCAGTATGCCCACAGCCTCCATCCACCTCCTGCAGTATGCTGGCAGCCTCCGTCCACCTTCTGTAGTATGCCTGCAGCCTCCATCCACCTCCTGCAGTATGCCTGCAGCCTCCGTCCACCTTCTGTGGTATGCCCGCAGCTTCTATCCACCTCCTGCAGTATGCCCACAGCCTCCACCCACCTCCTGCAGTATGCCCGCAGACTCTGTCCATCTCCTGCAGTATGCCCGCAGCCTCTGTCCACCTCCTGCAGTATGCCAGCAGCCTCTGCCCACCTCCTGTAGTATGCCCGCAGTAACCGTCCACCTCCTGCAGTATGCCCGAAGCCTCCATCCACCTCCTGAAGTATGCCCGCAGCCTCCGCCCACCTGCTGCAGTATGCTCGCAGCCTCCGCCCACCTCCTGTAGTATGCCCATAGCCTCTGTCCACCTCCTGCAGTATGCCTGCAGCCTCCGCCCACCTCCTGTAGAATGCCCGCAGCCTCCGTCCACCTCCGGCAGTATGCCCGCAGCCTCCGTCCACCTCCTGCAGTATGCCCGCAGCCTCCGTCCACCTCCTGCAGTATGCCCGCAGCCTCCATCCACCTCCTGCAGTATGCCCGCAGCCTCCGTCCACCTCCTGCAGTATGCCTGCAGTCTCCGCCCACCTCCTCTAGTATGCCCGCAGCCTCCGTCCACCTCCTGTAGTATGCCTACAGCCTCCGTCCACCTCCTCTAGTATGCCCGCAGCCTCCGTCCACCTCCTGTAGTATGCCTGCAGCCTCCGTCCACCTCCTCTAGTATGCCCGCAGCCTCCATCCACCTCCTGCAGTATGCCCGCAGCCTCCGTCCACCTCCTGCAGTATGCCCGCAGCCTCTGTCCACCTCCTGCAGTATGCCCGCAGCCTCCGTCCACCTCCTGCAGTATGCCCGCAGCCTCCGTCCACCTCCTGCAGTTTGCCCGCAGCCTCTGTCCACCTCCTGCAGTATGCCCGCAGCCTCCATCCACCTCCTGCAGTATGCCCGCAGCCTCCATCCACTTCCTGTAGTATGCCTGCAGCCTCTGTCCACCTCCTCTAGTATGCCCGCAGCCTCCATCCACCTCCTGCAGTATGCCCACAGCCTCCGTCCTCTTCCTGCAGTATGCCCGCAGCCTCCGTCCACCTCCTGCAGTTTGCCCGCAGCCTCTGTCCACCTCCTGCAGTATGCCCGCAGCCTCCATCCACCTCCTGCAGTATGCCCGCAGCCTCCATCCACTTCCTGTAGTATGCCTGCAGCCTCCGTCCACCTCCTCTAGTATGCCCGCAGCCTCCATCCACCTACTGCAGTATGCCCACAGCCTCCGTCCTCTTCCTGCAGTATGCCCGCAGCCTCCGTCCACCTCCTGCAGTATGCCCGCAGCCTCTGTCCACCTCCTCTAGTATGCCCGCAGCCTCCATCCACCTCCTGCAGTATGCCCACAGCCTCCGTCCTCTTCCTGAAGTATGCCCGCAGCCTCCACCCACCTCCTGCAGTATGCCTGCAGCCTCCATCCACTTCCTGCAGTATGCCCGCAGCCTCCATCCACCTTCTGTAGTATGCCTGCAGCCTCCGTCCACCTCCTCTAGTATGCCCGCAGCCTCCATCCACCTCCTGCAGTATGCCCGCAGCCTCTGCCCACCTCCTGTAGTATGCCCATAGCCTCCATCCACCTCCTGTAGTATGCCCGCAGCCTCCATCCACCTCCTGCAGTATGCCCACAGCCTCTGTCCACCTCCTGCATTATGCATGCAGCCTCCGTCCACCTTCTGTAGTATGCCCGCAGCCTCCACCCACCTCCTGCAGTATGCCTGCAGCCTCTGTCCACCTCCTGCAGTATGCCCGCAGCCTCCATCCACCTCTTGCAGTATGCCCGCAGCCTCCGTCCACCTCCTGCAGTATGCCCGCAGCCTCCGTCCACCTCCTGCAGTATGCCCGCAGCCTCTGTCCACCTCCTGCAGTATGCCCGCAGCCTCCATCCACCTCCTGCAGTATGCCCGCAGCCTCCATCCACCTCCTGTAGTATGCCTGCAGCCTCCATCCACCTCCTCTAGTATGCCCGCAGCCTCCATCCACCTCCTGCAGTATGCCCACAGCCTCCGTTCTCTTCCTGCAGTATGCCCGCAGCCTCCGTCCACCTCCTGTAGTATGCCCGCAGCCTCCATCCACCTCCTGCAGTATGCCCGCAGCCTCCGTCAACCTCCTGCAGAATGCCCGCAGTCTCCGCCCACCTTCTCTAGTATGCCCGCAGCCTCCATCCACCTCCTGTAGTATGCCTGCAGCCTCCGTCCACCTCCTCTAGTATGCCCGCAGCCTCCGTCCACCTCCTGTAGTATGCCTGCAGCCACCGTCCACCTCTTCCAGTATGCCCGCACCTGCAGTATGCCTGCAGCCTCCATCCACCTCCTGCAGTATGCCCGCAGCCTCCGTCCACCTCCTGCAGTATGCCCGCAGCCTCCATCCACCTCCTGCAGTATGCCCACAGCCTCTGTCCTCTTCCTGCAGTATGCCCGCAGCCTCCATCCACCTCCTGCAGTATGCCCGCAGCCTCCATCCACCTTCTGTAGTATGCCCGCAGCCTCCGTCCACCTCCTCTAGTATGCCCGCAGCCTCCGCCCACCTCCTGTAGTATGCCCACAGCCTCTGTCCACCTCCTGCAGTATGCCCGCAGCCTCCATCCACCTTCTGTAGTATGCCCGCAGCCTCCGTACACCTCCTCTAGTATGCTCGCAGCCTCCGCCCACCTCCTGTAGTATGCCCACAGCCTCCGCCCACCTCCTGCAGTATGCCCGCAGCCTCTGTCCACCTCCTGCAGTAAGCCCGCAGCCTCCGCCCACCTCCTGTAGTATGCCCGCAGCATCCATCCACCTCCTGTAGTATGCCCGCAGCCTCTGTCCACCTCCTGCAGTACGCCCACAGCCTCCTCCCACCTCCTGCAGTATGCCCGCAGCCTCCGTTCATCTCCTGCAGTATGCCCACAGCCTCCGTCCACCTCCTGCAGTATGCCCGCAGCCTTCATCCACCTCCTGCAGTATGCCCACAGCCTCCTCCCACCTCCTGCAGTATGCCCGCAGCCTCCTCCCACCTCCTGCAGTATGCCTGCAGGCTCCGTCCACCTCCTCTAGTATGCCCGCAGCCTCCGTCCACCTCCTCTAGTATGCCCGCACTTGCAGTATGCCCGCAGCCTCCATCCACCTCCTGCAGTATGCCCGCAGCCTCCGTCCACCTCCTGCAGTATGCCCGCAGCCTCCGTCCACCTCCTGCAGTATGCCCACAGCCTCTGTCCACCTCCTGCAGTATGCTCGCAGCCTCCATCCACCTTCTGTAGTATGCCCGCAGCCTCTGTCCACCTCCTGCAGTATGCCCGCAGCCTCCGCCCACCTCCTGTAGTATGCCCGCAGCATCCATCCACCTCCTGCAGTATGCCCGCAGCCTCTGTCCACCTCCTGCAGTATGCCTGCAGCCTCCGTTCATCTCCTGCAGTATGCCCACAGCCTCTGTCCACCTCCTGCAGTATGCCCGCAGCCTTCATCCACCTCCTGCAGTATGCCCACAGCCTCCTCCCACCTCCTGCAGTATGCCCGCAGCCTCCGTCCATCTCCTGCAGTATGCCCGCAGCCTCCGTCCACCTCCTGCAGTATGTCTGCAGCCTCTGTCCACCTCCTGCAGTATGCCCGCAGCCTCCGTCCATCTCCTGCAGTATGCCCGCAGCCTCCGTCCATCTCCTGCAGTATGCCCACAGCCTCCGTCCACCTCCTGCAGTATGCCCGCAGCCTCCGTCCTCCTCCTGCGGTATGCCCGCAGCCTCCGTCCACCTCCTGCAGTATGCCCGCAGCCTCCATCCACCTCCTGCAGTATGCCAGCAGCCTCCATCCACCTCCTGCAGTATGCCCGCAGCCTCCATCCACCACCTGCAATATGCCCACATCCTCTGTCCACCTCCTGTAGTATGCCCGCAGCCCCTATCCACCTCCTGCAATAGGCCCGCAGCCTCCATCCAAGTCCTGCAGTATGCCCGCAGCCTCCATTCACCTCCTGCAGGATGCCCGGAGCTTCTGTCGACCTCCTGCAGTAAGCCCGCAGCCTCTGTCCACCTCCTGCAGTATGCCCGCAGCCATCGCCCACCTCCTGCAGTATGCCCGCAGCCTCCGCCCACCTCCTGTAGTAGGCCCGCAGCCTCCGTCCACCTCCTGCAGTATGCCCGCAGCCTCCGTCCACCTCTTGCAGTATGCCCGCAGCCTCCGCCCACCTCCTGTAGTATGCCCGCAGCATCCGTCCAACTCCTGCTGTATGCCCACAGCCTCTGTCCACCTCCTGCTGTATGCCCGCAGCCTCTGTCCACCTCCTGCAGTATGCTCGCAGCCTCCATCCACCTTCTGTAGTATGCCCGCAGCCTCTGTCCGCCTCCTGCAGTATGCCCGCAGCCACCGCCCACCTCCTGTAGTATGCCCGCAGCCTCTGTCCACCTCCTGCAGTATGCCCGCAGCCTCCGTCCACCTCCTGCAGTATGCCCGCAGCCTCTGTCCACCTCCTGCAGTATGCCCGCAGCCTCTGTCCACCTCCTGCAGTATGCTCGCAGCCTCCATCCACCTTCTGTAGTATGCCCGCAGCCTCTGTCCACCTCCTGCAGTATGCCCGCAGCCTCCGCCCACCTCCTGTAGTATGCCCGCAGCATCCGTCCACCTCCTGCAGTATGCCCGCAGCCTCTGTCCACCTCCTGCAGTATGCTCGCAGCCTCCATCCACCTTCTGTAGTATGCCCGCAGCCTCTGTCCACCTCCTGCAGTATGCCCGCAGCCTCCGCCCACCTCCTGTAGTATGCCCGCAGCATCCGTCCACCTCCTGCAGTATGCCTGCAGCCTCCTCCCACCTCCTGCAGTATGCCCGCAGCCTCTGTCCACCTCCTGCAGTATGCCCGCAGCCTCCGTCCACCTCCTGCAGTATGCCCGCAGCCTTCATCCACCTCCTGCAGTATGCCCGCAGCCTCTGTCCACCTCCTGCTGTATGCCCGCAGCTTCCGTCCACCTTCTGTAGTATGCCCGCAGCCTCTGTCCACCTCCTGCAATATGCCTGCAGCCTCTGTCCACCTCCTGCAGTATGCGCGCAGCCTCCTCCCACCTCCTGCAGTATGCTCGCAGCCCCTGTCCACCTCCTGCAGTATGCCTGCAGCCACTGTCCTCCTCCTGCAGTATGCCCGCAGCCTCCGTCCACCTCCTGCAGGATGCCCGCATCCTCCGTCCTCCTAATGCAGTATGCCAGCAGCCTCCACCCACCTCCTGCAGTATGACCGCAGCCTCCATCCACCTCCTGCAGTATGCCCGCAGCCTCCGCCCACCTCCTGTAGTATGCCCGCAGCCTCCATCCACCTCTTGCAGTATGCCCGCAGCCTCCGTCCACCTCCTGCAGTATGCCCGCAGCCTCCGTCCACCTCCTGCAGTATGCCCGCAGCCTCTGTCCACCTCCTGCAGTATGCCCGCAGCCTCCATCCACCTCCTGCAGTATGCCCGCAGCCTCCATCCACCTCCTGTAGTATGCCTGCAGCCTCCATCCACCTCCTCTAGTATGCCCGCAGCCTTCATCCACCTCCTGCAGTATGCCCGCAGCCTCTGTCCACCTCCTGCTGTATGCCCGCAGCTTCCGTCCACCTTCTGTAGTATGCCCGCAGCCTCTGTCCACCTCCTGCAATATGCCTGCAGCCTCTGTCCACCTCCTGCAGTATGCGCGCAGCCTCCTCCCACCTCCTGCAGTATGCTCGCAGCCCCTGTCCACCTCCTGCAGTATGCCTGCAGCCACTGTCCTCCTCCTGCAGTATGCCCGCAGCCTCCGTCCACCTCCTGCAGGATGCCCGCATCCTCCGTCCTCCTAATGCAGTATGCCAGCAGCCTCCACCCACCTCCTGCAGTATGACCGCAGCCTCCATCCACCTCCTGCAGTATGCCCGCAGCCTCCGCCCACCTCCTGTAGTATGCCCATAGCCTCCATCCACCTTCTGTAGTATGCCCGCAGCCTCTGTCTACCTCCTGCAGTATGCCCGCAGCCTTCGCCCACCTCCTGTAGTATGCCCGCAGCCTCCGTCCACCTCCTGCAGTATGTCCACAGCCTCCGTCCACCTCCTGCAGTATGCCCGCAGCCTCCGCCCACCTCCTGTAGTGTGCCCGCAGCCTTCGTCCACCTCCTGTAGTATGCCCGCAGCCTCCATCCACCTCCTGCAGTATGCCCACAGCCTCCATCCACCTCCTGCAGTATGCCTGCAGCCTCCATCCACCTCCTGCAGTATGCCCACAGCCTCCATCCACCTTCTGTAGTATGCCCGCAGCCTCCGTCCACCTCCTGCAGTATGCCCGCAGCCTCTGCCCACCTCCTGTAGTATGCCCGCAGTAACTGTCCACCTCCTGCAGTATGCCCGCAGCCTCCATCCACCTCCTGCAGTATGCCCACAGCCTCCATCCACCTCCTGCAGTATGCCCGCAGCCTCCATCCACCTCCTGCAGTATGCCCACAGCCTCCATCCACCTTCTGTAGTATGCCCGCAGCCTCCGTCCACCTCCTGCAGTATGCCCGCAGCCTCCATCCACCTCCTGCAGAATGCCCACAGCCTCTGTCTTCTTCCTGCAGTATGCCCGCAGCCTCCATCCACCTCCTGCAGTATGCCCGCAGCCTCCATCTACCTTCTGTAGTATGCCCGCAGCCTCTGTCCACCTCCTGCAGTATGCCCACAGCCTCTGTCCACCTCCTGCAGTATGCTCGCAGCCTCCGTCCACCTCCTGCAGTATGCCCGCACCTGCAGTATGCCCGCAGCCTCCATCCACCTCCTGCAGTATGCCCGCAGCCTCCGCCCACCTCCTGTAGTATGCCCGCAGCATCCGTCCACCTCCTGCAGTATGCCCGCAGCCTCTGTCCACCTCCTGCAGTATGCTCGCAGCCTCCATCCACCTTCTGTAGTATGCCCGCAGCCTCTGTCCACCTCCTGCAGTATGCCCGCAGCCTCCGCCCACCTCCTGTAGTATGCCCGCAGCATCCGTCCACCTCCTGCAGTATGCCCGCAGCCTCCGTCCACCTCCTGCAGTATGCCCGCAGCCTTCATCCACCTCCTGCAGTATGCCCGCAGCCTCTGTCCACCTCCTGCTGTATGCCCGCAGCCTCCGTCCACCTTCTGTAGTATGCCCACAGCCTCTGTCCACCTCCTGCAGTATGCCTGCAGCCTCCGTCCACCTCCTGCAGTATGCGCGCAGCCTCCTCCCACCTCCTGCAGTATGCTCGCAGCCTCTGTCCACCTCCTGCAGTATGCCTGCAGCCACTGTCCTCCTCCTGCAGTATGCCCGCAGCCTCCGTCCACCTCCTGCAGGATGCCCGCAGCCTCCGTCCTCCTAATGCAGTATGCCAGCAGCCTCCACCCACCTCCTGCAGTATGCCCGCAGCCTCCATCCACCTCCTGCAGTATGCCCGCAGCCTCCGCCCACCTCCTGTAGTATGCCCATAGCCTCCATCCACCTTCTGTAGTATGCCCGCAGCCTCTGTCTACCTCCTGCAGTATGCCCGCAGCCTCCGCCCACCTCCTGTAGTGTGCCCGCAGCCTTCGTCCACCTCCTGTAGTATGCCCGCAGCCTCCATCCACCTCCTGCAGTATGCCCACAGCCTCCATCCACCTCCTGCAGTGTGCCTTCAGCCTCCATCCACCTCCTGCAGTATGCCCGCAGCCTCTGCCCACCTCCTGTAGTATGCCCGCAGCCTCCGTCCACCTCCTGCAGTATGCCCGCAGCCTCTGCCCACCTCCTGTAGTATGCCCGCAGTAACTGTCCACCTCCTGCAGTGTGCCCGCAGCCTCCATCCACCTTCTGCAGTATGCCCACAGCCTCCATCCACCTCCTGCAGTATGCCCGCAGCCTCCATCCACCTCCTGCAGTATGCCCACAGCCTCCATCCACCTTCTGTAGTATGCCCGCAGCCTCCGTCCACCTCCTGCAGTATGCCCGCAGCCTCCATCCACCTCCTGCAGAATGCCCACAGCCTCTGTCCTCTTCCTGCAGTATGCCCGCAGCCTCCATCCACCTCCTGCAGTATGCCCGCAGCCTCCATCTACCTTCTGTAGTATGCCCACAGCCTCTGTCCACCTCCTGCAGTATGCTCGCAGCCTCCGTCCACCTCCTGCAGTATGCCCGCACCTGCAGTATGCCCGCACCTGCAGTATGCCCGCAGCCTCCATCCACCTCCTGCAGTATGCCCGCAGCCTCCGCCCACCTCCTGTAGTATGCCTGCAGCCTCCGTCCACCTCCTCTAGTATGCCCGCAGCCTCCATCCACCTCCTGCAGTATGCCCACAGCCTCTGTCCTCTTCCTGCAGTATGCCCGCAGCCTCCATCCACCTTCTGTAGTGTGCCCGCAGCCTTCGTCCACCTCCTGTAGTATGCCCGCAGCCTCCATCCACCTCCTGCAGTATGCCCACAGCCTCCATCCACCTCCTGCAGTGTGCCTGCAGCCTCCATCCACCTCCTGCAGTATGCCCGCAGCCTCTGCCCACCTCCTGTAGTATGCCCGCAGCCTCCGTCCACCTCCTGCAGTATGCCCGCAGCCTCTGCCCACCTCCTGTAGTATGCCCGCAGTAACTGTCCACCTCCTGCAGTGTGCCCGCAGCCTCCATCCACCTCCTGCAGTATGCCCACAGCCTCCATCCACCTCCTGCAGTATGCCCACAGCCTCCATCCACCTCCTGCAGTATGCCCACAGCCTCCATCCACCTTCTGTAGTATGCCCGCAGCCTCCGTCCACCTCCTGCAGTATGCCCGCAGCCTCCATCCACCTCCTGCAGAATGCCCACAGCCTCTGTCCTCTTCCTGCAGTATGCCCGCAGCCTCCATCCACCTCCTGCAGTATGCCCGCAGCCTCCATCTACCTTCTGTAGTATGCCCACAGCCTCTGTCCACCTCCTGCAGTATGCTCGCAGCCTCCGTCCACCTCCTGCAGTATGCCCGCACCTGCAGTATGCCCGCACCTGCAGTATGCCCGCAGCCTCCATCCACCTCCTGCAGTATGCCCGCAGCCTCCGCCCACCTCCTGTAGTATGCCCGCAGCATCCGTCCACCTCCTGCAGTATGCCCGCAGCCTCTGTCCACCTCCTGCAGTATGCTCGCAGCCTCCATCCACCTTCTATAGTATGCCCGCAGCCTCTGTCCACCTCCTGCAGTATGCCCGCAGCCTCCGCCCACCTCCTGTAGTATGCCCGCAGCATCCGTCCACCTCCTGCAGTATGCCCGCAGCCTCCTCCCACCTCCTGCAGTATGCCCGCAGCCTCTGTCCACCTCCTGCAGTATGCCCGCAGCCTCCGTCCACCTCCTGCAGTATGCCCGCAGCCTTCATCCACCTCCTGCAGTATGCCCGCAGCCTCTGTCCACCTCCTGCTGTATGCCCGCAGCCTCCGTCCACCTTCTGTAGTATGCCCACAGCCTCTGTCCACCTCCTGCAGTATGCCTGCAGCCTCCGTCCACCTCCTGCAGTATGCGCGCAGCCTCCTCCCACCTCCTGCAGTATGCTCGCAGCCTCTGTCCACCTCCTGCAGTATGCCTGCAGCCACTGTCCTCCTCCTGCAGTATGCCCGCAGCCTCCGTCCACCTCCTGCAGGATGCCCGCAGCCTCCGTCCTCCTAATGCAGTATGCCAGCAGCCTCCACCCACCTCCTGCAGTATGCCCGCAGCCTCCATCCACCTCCTGCAGTATGCCCGCAGCCTCCGCCCACCTCCTGTAGTATGCCCATAGCCTCCATCCACCTTCTGTAGTATGCCCGCAGCCTCTGTCTACCTCCTGCAGTATGCCCGCAGCCTCCGCCCACCTCCTGCAGTGTGCCCGCAGCCTTCGTCCACCTCCTGTAGTATGCCCGCAGCCTCCATCCACCTCCTGCAGTATGCCCACAGCCTCCATCCACCTCCTGCAGTATGCCTGCAGCCTCCATCCACCTCCTGCAGTATGCCCACAGCCTCCATCCACCTTCTGTAGTATGCCCGCAGCCTCCGTCCACCTCCTGCAGTATGCCCGCAGCCTCTGCCCACCTCCTGTAGTATGCCCGCAGTAACTGTCCACCTCCTGCAGTATGCCCGCAGCCTCCATCCACCTCCTGCAGTATGCCCACAGCCTCCATCCACCTCCTGCAGTATGCCCGCAGCCTCCATCCACCTCCTGCAGTATGCCCACAGCCTCCATCCACCTTCTGTAGTATGCCCGCAGCCTCCGTCCACCTCCTGCAGTATGCCCGCAGCCTCCATCCACCTCCTGCAGTATGCCCACAGCCTCTGTCCTCCTCCTGCAGTATGCCCGCAGCCTCCATCCACCTCCTGCAGTATGCCCGCAGCCTCTGTCCACCTCCTGCAGTATGCCCGCAGCCTCCATCCACCTCCTGCAGTATGCCCGCAGCCTCCATCCACCTCCTGTAGTATGCCTGCAGCCTCCGTCCACCTCCTCTAGTATGCCCGCAGCCTCCATCCACCTCCTGCAGTATGCCCACAGCCTCTGTCCTCTTCCTGCAGTATGCCCGCAGCCTCCATCCACCTTCTGTAGTATGCCCGCAGCCTCCGTCCACCTCCTCTAGTATGCCGGCAGCCTCCGCCCACCTCCTGTAGTATGCCCACAGCCTCTGTCCACCTCCTGCAGTATGCTCGCAGCCTCCATCCACCTTCTGTAGTATGCCCGCAGCCTTCGCCCACCTCCTGTAGTATGCCCGCAGCATCCATCCACCTCCTGTAGTATGCCCGCAGCCTCTGTCCACCCCCTGCAGTATGCCCACAGCCTCCTCCCACCTCCTGCAGTATGCCCGCAGCCTCCGTTCATCTCCTGCAGTGTGCCTGCAGCCTCCGTCCACCTCCTCTAGTATGCCCGCAGCCTCCGTCCACCTCCTCTAGTATGCCCGCACCTGTAGTATGCCCGCAGCCTCCATCCACCTCCTGCAGTATGCCCGCAGCCTCCATCCACCTCCTGCAGTATGCCTGCAGCCTCCATCCACCTTCTGTAGTATGCCCGCAGCCTCCGTCCACCTCCTGCAGTATGCCTGCAGCTTCCATCCACCTCCTGCAGTATGCTCACAGCCTCCATCCACCTTCTGTAGTATGCCCGCAGCCTCCGTCCACCACCTGCAGTATGCCCGCAGCCTCTGCCCACCTCCTGTAGTATGCCCGCAGTAACTGTCCACCTCCTGCAGTATGCCCGCAGCCTCCATCCACCTCCTGCAGTATGCCCGCAGCCTCCGCCCACCTCCTGCGGTATGCCCGCAGCCTCCGCCCACCTCCTGCAGTATGCCCGCAGCCTCCGCCCACCTCCTGTAGTATGCCCATAGCCTCCGTCCACCTCCTGTAGTATGCCCGCAGCCTCCATCCACCTCCTGCAGTATGCCCGCAGCCTCCATCTACCTTCTGTAGTATGCCCGCAGCCTCTGTCCACCTCCTGCAGTATGCCCGCAGCCTCTGTCCACCTCCTGCAGTATGCCCACAGCCTCTGTCCACCTCCTGCAGTATGCTCGCAGCCTCCGTCCACCTCCTGCAGTATGCCCGCAGCCTCCGTCCACCTCCTGCAGTATGCCCGCACCTGCAGTATGCCTGCAGCCTCCATCCACCTCCTGCAGTATGCCCGCAGCCTCTGTCCACCTCCTGCAGTATGCCCGCAGCCTCCATCCACCTCCTGCAGTATGCCCGCAGCCTCTGTCCACCTCCTGCAGTATGCCCGCAGCCTCCATCCACCTCCTGCAGTATGCCCGCAGCCTCCATCTACCTTCTGTAGTATGCCCGCAGCCTCTGTCCACCTCCTGCAGTATGCCCACAGCCTCCTCCCACCTCCTGCAGTATGCCCGCAGCCTCCGTTCATCTCCTGCAGTGTGCCTGCAGCCTCCGTCCACCTCCTCTAGTATGCCCGCAGCCTCCGTCCACCTCCTCTAGTATGCCCGCACCTGTAGTATGCCCGCAGCCTCCATCCACCTCCTGCAGTATGCCCGCAGCCTCCATCCACCTCCTGCAGTATGCCTGCAGCCTCCATCCACCTTCTGTAGTATGCTCGCAGCCTCCGTCCACCTCCTGCAGTATGCCTGCAGCCTCCATCCACCTCCTGCAGTATGCCCACAGCCTCCATCCACCTTCTGTAGTATGCCCGCAGCCTCCGTCCACCACCTGCAGTATGCCCGCAGCCTCTGCCCACCTCCTGTAGTATGCCCGCAGCCTCCGTCCACCTCCTGCAGTATGCCCGCACCTGCAGTATGCCTGCAGCCTCCATCCACCTCCTGCAGTATGCCCGCAGCCTCTGTCCACCTCCTGCAGTATGCCCGCAGCCTCCATCCACCTCCTGCAGTATGCCCGCAGCCTCTGTCCACCTCCTGCAGTATGCCCGCAGCCTCCATCCACCTCCTGCAGTATGCCCGCAGCCTCCATCTACCTTCTGTAGTATGCCCGCAGCCTCTGTCCACCTCCTGCAGTATGCCCGCAGCCTCCATCCACCTCCTGCAGTATGCCCGCAGCCTCCATCCACCTCCTGTAGTATGCCTGCAGCCTCCGTCCACCTCCTCTAGTATGCCCGCAGCCTCCGCCCACCTCCTGTAGTATGCCCACAGCCTCTGTCCACCTCCTGCAGTATGCTCGCAGCCTCCATCCACCTTCTGTAGTATGCCCGCAGCCTCTGTCCACCTCCTGCAGTATGCCCGCAGCCTCCGCCCACCTCCTGTAGTATGCCCGCAGCATCCATCCACCTCCTGTAGTATGCCCGCAGCCTCTGTCCACCCCCTGCAGTATGCCCACAGCCTCCGTCCACCTCCTGCAGTATGCCCGCAGCCTTCATCCACCTCCTGCAGTATGCCCACAGCCTCCTCCCACCTCCTGCAGTATGCCCGCAGCCTCCTCCCACCTCCTGCAGTATGCCTGCAGCCTCCGTCCACCTCCTCTAGTATGCCCGCAGCCTTCGTCCACCTCCTCTAGTATGCCCGCACCTGCAGTATGCCCGCAGCCTCCATCCTCCTCCCGCAGTATGCCCGCAGCCTCCGTCCACCTCCTGCAGTATGCCCGCAGCCTCCGTCCACCTCCTGCAGTATGCCCGCAGCCTCTGTCCACCTCCTGCAGTATGCCTGCAGCCTCCATCCACCTCCTGCAGTATGCCCACAGCCTCCATCCACCTTCTGTAGTATGCCCGCAGCCTCCGTCCACCACCTGCAGTATGCCCGCAGCCTCTGCCCACCTCCTGTAGTATGCCCGCAGTAACTGTCCACCTCCTGCAGTATGCCCGCAGCCTCCATCCACCTCCTGCAGTATGCCCGCAGCCTCCGCCCACCTCCTGCGGTATGCCCGCAGCCTCCGCCCACCTCCTGCAGTATGCCCGCAGCCTCCGCCCACCTCCTGTAGTATGCCCATAGCCTCCGTCCACCTCCTGTAGTATGCCCGCAGCCTCCATCCACCTCCTGCAGTATGCCCGCAGCCTCCATCTACCTTCTGTAGTATGCCCGCAGCCTCTGTCCACCTCCTGCAGTATGCCCGCAGCCTCTGTCCACCTCCTGCAGTATGCCCACAGCCTCTGTCCACCTCCTGCAGTATGCTCGCAGCCTCCGTCCACCTCCTGCAGTATGCCCGCAGCCTCCGTCCACCTCCTGCAGTATGCCCGCACCTGCAGTATGCCTGCAGCCTCCATCCACCTCCTGCAGTATGCCCGCAGCCTCTGTCCACCTCCTGCAGTATGCCCGCAGCCTCCATCCACCTCCTGCAGTATGCCCGCAGCCTCTGTCCACCTCCTGCAGTATGCCCGCAGCCTCCATCCACCTCCTGCAGTATGCCCGCAGCCTCCATCCACCTCCTGTAGTATGCCTGCAGCCTCCGTCCACCTCCTCTAGTATGCCCGCAGCCTCCATCCACCTCCTGCAGTATGCCCACAGCCTCTGTCCTCTTCCTGCAGTATGCCCGCAGCCTCCATCCACCTTCTGTAGTATGCCCGCAGCCTCCGTCCACCTCCTCTAGTATGCCCGCAGCCTCCGCCCACCTCCTGTAGTATGCCCACAGCCTCTGTCCACCTCCTGCAGTATGCTCGCAGCCTCCATCCACCTTCTGTAGTATGCCCGCAGCCTCTGTCCACCTCCTGCAGTATGCCCGCAGCCTCCGCCCACCTCCTGTAGTATGCCCGCAGCATCCATCCACCTCCTGTAGTATGCCCGCAGCCTCTGTCCACCCCCTGCAGTATGCCCACAGCCTCCTCCCACCTCCTGCAGTATGCCCGCAGCCTCCGTTCATCTCCTGCAGTATGCCCACAGCCTCCGTCCACCTCCTGCAGTATGCCCGCAGCCTTCATCCACCTCCTGCAGTATGCCCACAGCCTCCTCCCACCTCCTGCAGTATGCCCGCAGCCTCCTCCCATCTCCTGCAGTATGCCTGCAGCCTCCGTCCACCTCCTCTAGTATGCCCGCAGCCTCCGTCCACCTCCTCTAGTATGCCCGCACCTGCAGTATGCCCGCAGCCTCCATCCACCTCCCGCAGTATGCCCGCAGCCTCCGTCCACCTCCTGCAGTATGCCCGCAGCCTCCATCCACCTCCTGCAGTATGCCCGCAGCCTCTGTCCACCTCCTGCAGTATGCCCGCAGCCTCCATCCACCTCCTGCAGTATGCCCGCAGCCTCCATCCACTTCCTGTAGTATGCCTGCAGCCTCTGTCCACCTCCTTTAGTATGCCCGCAGCCTCCATCCACCTCCTGCAGTATGCCCACAGCCTCCGTCCTCTTCCTGCAGTATGCCCGCAGCCTCCATCCACCTCCTGCAGTATGCCCGCAGCCTCCATCCACCTTCTGTAGTATGCCCGCAGCCTCCGTCCACCTCCTGCAGTATGCCTGCAGCCTCCATCCACCTCCTGCAGTATGCCCACAGCCTCCATCCACCTTCTGTAGTATGCCCGCAGCCTCCGTCCACCTCCTGCAGTATGCCCGCAGCCTCTGCCCACCTCCTGTAGTATGCCCGCAGTAACTGTCCACCTCCTGCAGTATGCCCGCAGCCTCCATCCACCTCCTGCAGTATGCCCGCAGCCTCCGCCCACCTCCTGCAGTATGCCCGCAGCCTCCGCCCACCTCCTGCAGTATGCCCGCAGCCTCCGCCCACCTCCTGTAGTATGCCCATAGCCTCCGTCCACCTCCTGTAGTATGCCCGCAGCCTCCATCCACCTCCTGCAGTATGCCCGCAGCCTCCATCTACCTTCTGTAGTATGCCCACAGCCTCTGTCCACCTCCTGCAGTATGCCCGCAGCCTCTGTCCACCTCCTGCAGTATGCCCGCAGCCTCCGTCCACCTCCTGCAGTATGCCCGCACCTGCAGTATGCCCACAGCCTCCATCCACATCCTGCAGTATGCCCGCAGCCTCCGTCCACCTCCTGCAGTATGCCCGCAGCCTCCGTCCACCTCCTACAGTATGCCCGCAGCCTCTGTCCACCTCCTGCAGTATGCCCGCAGCCTCCATCCACCTCCTGCAGTATGCCCGCAGCCTCCATCCACCTCCTGTAGTATGCCTGCAGCCTCCGTCCACCTCCTCTAGTATGCCCGCAGCCTCCATCCACCTCCTGCAGTATGCCCACAGCTTCTGTCCTCTTCCTGCAGTATGCCCGCAGCCTCCATCCACCTTCTGTAGTATGCCCGCAGCCTCCGTCCACCTCCTCTAGTATGCCCGCAGCCTCCGCCCACCTCCTGTAGTATGCCCACAGCCTCTGTCCACCTCCTGCAGTATGCTCGCAGCCTCCATCCACCTTCTGTAGTATGCCCGCAGCCTCTGTCCACCTCCTGCAGTATGCCCGCAGCCTCCGCCCACCTCCTGTAGTATGCCCGCAGCATCCATCCACCTCCTGTAGTATGCCCGCAGCCTCTGTCCACCTCCTGCAGTATGCCCACAGCCTCCTCCCACCTCCTGCAGTATGCCCGCAGCCTCCGTTCATCTCCTGCAGTATGCCCACAGCCTCCGTCCACCTCCTGCAGTATGCCCGCAGCCTCCGTCCACCTCCTGCAGTATGCCCGCACCTGCAGTATGCCCACAGCCTCCATCCACCTCCTGCAGTATGCCCGCAGCCTCCGTCCACCTCCTGCAGTATGCCCGCAGCCTCCGTCCACCTCCTACAGTATGCCCGCAGCCTCTGTCCACCTCCTGCAGTATGCCCGCAGCCTCCATCCACCTCCTGCAGTATGCCCGCAGCCTCCATCCACCTCCTGTAGTATGCCTGCAGCCTCCGTCCACCTCCTCTAGTATGCCCGCAGCCTCCATCCACCTCCTGCAGTATGCCCACAGCTTCTGTCCTCTTCCTGCAGTATGCCCGCAGCCTCCATCCACCTTCTGTAGTATGCCCGCAGCCTCCGTCCACCTCCTCTAGTATGCCCGCAGCCTCCGCCCACCTCCTGTAGTATGCCCACAGCCTCTGTCCACCTCCTGCAGTATGCTCGCAGCCTCCATCCACCTTCTGTAGTATGCCCGCAGCCTCTGTCCACCTCCTGCAGTATGCCCGCAGCCTCCGCCCACCTCCTGTAGTATGCCCGCAGCATCCATCCACCTCCTGTAGTATGCCCGCAGCCTCTGTCCACCTCCTGCAGTATGCCCACAGCCTCCTCCCACCTCCTGCAGTATGCCCGCAGCCTCCGTTCATCTCCTGCAGTATGCCCACAGCCTCCGTCCACCTCCTGCAGTATGCCCGCAGCCTTCATCCACCTCCTGCAGTATGCCCACAGCCTCCTCCCACCTCCTGCAGTATGCCCGCAGCCTCCGTTCATCTCCTGCAGTATGCCCACAGCCTCCGTCCACCTCCTGCAGTATGCCCGCAGCCTTCATCCACCTCCTGCAGTATGCCTGCAGCCTCCGTCCACCTCCTCTAGTATGCCCGCAGCCTCCGTCCACCTCCTCTAGTATGCCCGCACCTGCAGTATGCCCGCAGCCTCCATCCACCTCCTGCAGTATGCCTGCAGCCTCCGTCCACCTCCTGCAGTATGCCCGCAGCCTCCGTCCACCTCCTGCAGTATGCCCGCAGCCTCTGTCCACCTCCTGCAGTATGCCCGCAGCCTCCATCCACCTCCTGCAGTATGCCCGCAGCCTCCATCCACCTCCTGTAGTATGCCTGCAGCCTCCGTCCACCTCCTTTAGTATGCCCGCAGCCTCCATCCACCTCCTGCAATATGCCCACAGCCTCCGTCCTCTTCCTGCAGTATGCCCGCAGCCTCCATCCACCTCCTGCAGTATGCCCGCAGCCTCCGCCCACCTCCTGTAGTATGCCCGCAGCATCCATCCACCTCCTGCAGTATGCCCGCAGCCTCTGTCCACCTCCTGCAGTATGCCCGCAGCCTCCGTTCATCTCCTGCAGTATGCCCACAGCCTCCGTCCACCTCCTGCAGTATGCCCGCAGCCTTCATCCACCTCCTGCAGTATGCCCACAGCCTCCTCCCACCTCCTGCAGTATGCCCGCAGCCTCCTCCCACCTCCTGCAGTATGCCCGCAGCCTCCGTCCATCTCCTGCAGTATGCCCGCAGCCTCAGTCCTCCTCCTGCGGTATGCCCGCAGCCTCCGTCCACCACCTGCAGTATGCCCGCAGCCTCCATCCACCTCCTGCAGTATGCCAGCAGCCTCCATCCACCTCCTGCAGTATGCCCGCAGCCTCCATCCACCACCTGCAGTATGCCCACAGCCTCTGTCCACCTCCTGTAGTATGCCCGCAGCCTCTATCCACCTCCTGCAATAGGCCCGCAGCCTCCATCCAAGTCCTGCAGTATGCCCGCAGCCTCCATTCACCTCCTGCAGGCTGCCCGAAGCTTCTGTCGACCTCCTGCAGTATGCCCGCAGCCTTCGCCCACCTCCTGCAGTATGCCCGCTTCCTCCGCCCACCTCCTGTAGTATGCCCGCAGCCTCCGTCCACCTCCTGCAGTATGCCCGCAGCCTCCGTCCACCTCATGTAGTATGCCCACAGACTCCATCTACCTTCTGTAGTATGCCCGCAGCCTCCGTCCACCTCCTGCAGTATGCCCACAGACTCCATCTACCTACTGCAGTATGCTCGCAGCCTCTGTCCACCTCCTGTAGTATGCCCGTAGCCTCCGTCCACCTCCTGCAGTATGCCCACAGACTCCATCTACCTCCTGCAGTATGCCCGCAACCTCCATCCACCTCCTGTAGTATGCCCGCAGCCTCTGTCCACCTCCTGCAGTATGCCCACAGCCTCCTCCCACCTCCTGCAGTATGCCCGCAGCCTCCGTTCATCTCCTGCAGTATGCCCACAGCCTCCGTCCACCTCCTGCAGTATGCCCGCAGCCTTCATCCACCTCCTGCAGTATGCCCACAGCCTCCTCCCACCTCCTGCAGTATGCCCGCAGCCTCCTCCCACCTCCTGCAGTATGCCCGCAGCCTCCGTCCATCTCCTGCAGTATGCCCACAGCCTCCGTCCACCTCCTGCAGTATGCCCGCAGCCTCCATCCACCACCTGCAGTATGCCCACAGCCTCTGTCCACCTCCTGTAGTATGCCCGCAGCCTCTATCCACCTCCTGCAATAGGCCCGCAGCCTCCATCCAAGTCCTGCAGTATGCCCGCAGCCTCCATCCGTCTCCTGCAGGATGCCCAAAGCTTCTGTCGACCTCCTGCAGTAAGACCGCAGCCTCTGTCCACCTCCTGCAGTATGCCCGCAGCCTCCGCCCACCTCCTGCAGTATGCCCGCAGCCTCCGCCCACCTCCTGTAGTATGCCCGCAGCCTCCGTCCACCTCCTGCAGTATGCCCGCAGCCTCCGTCCACCTCCTGCAGTATGCCCGCAGCCTCTGTCCACCTCCTGCAGTATGCCCGCAGCCTCTGTCCACCTCCTGCAGTATGCTCGCAGCCTCCATCCACCTTCTGTAGTATGCCCGCAGCCTCTGTCCACCTCCTGCAGTATGCCCGCAGCCTCCGCCCACCTCCTGTAGTATGCCCGCAGCATCTGTCCACCTCCTGCAGTATGCCCGCAGCCTTCATCCACCTCCTGCAGTATGCCCACAGCCTCCTCCCACCTCCTGCAGTATGCCCGCAGCCTCCTCCCACCTCCTGCAGTATGCCCGCAGCCTCTGTCCATCTCCTGCAGTATGCCCGCAGCCTCCGTCCACCTCCTGCAGTATGCCCGCAGCCTTCATCCACCTCCTGCAGTATGCCCGCAGCCTCTGTCCACCTCCTGCTGTATGCCCGCAGCCTCCGTCCACCTTCTGTAGTATGCCCGCAGCCTCTGTCCACCTCCTGCAGTATGCCTGCAGCCTCCGCCCACCTCCTGTAGTATGCCCGCAGCCTCCGTCCACCTCCTGCAGTATGCCCACAGCCTCTGTCCACCTCCTGCAGTATGCTCGCAGCCTCCGTCCACCTTCTGTAGTATGCCCGCAGCCTCCACCCACCTCCTGCAGTATGCCTGCAGCCTCCGTCCACCTCCTGCAGTATGCGCGCAGCCTCCTCCCACCTCCTGCAGTATGCCCGCAGCCTCTGTCCACCTCCTGCAGTATGCCCGCAGCCACTGTCCTCCTCCTGCAGTATGCCCGCAGCCTCCTTCCACCTCCTGCAGGATGCCCGCAGCCTCCGTCCTCCTCCTGCAGTATGCCAGCAGCCTCCACCCACCTCCTGCAGTATGCCCGCAGCCTCCATCCACCTCCTGCAGTATGCCCGCAGCCTCCGCCCACCTCCTGTAGTATGCCCATAGCCTCCATCCACCTTCTGTAGTATGCCCGCAGCCTCTGTCTACCTCCTGCAGTATGCCCGCAGCCTTCGCCCACCTCCTGTAGTATGCCCGCAGCCTCCGTCCACCTCCTGCAGTATGCCCACAGCCCCCGTCCACCTCCTGCAGTATGCCCGCAGCCTCCGCCCACCTCCTGTAGTGTGCCCGCAGCCTCCGCCCACCTCCTGTAGTATGCCCGCAGCCTCCATCCACCTCCTGCAGTATGCCTGCAGCCTCCATCCACCTCCTGCAGTATGCCCACAGCCTCCATCCACCTTCTGTAGTATGCCTGCAGCCTCTGCCCACCACCTGCAGTATGCCCGCAGCCTCTGTCCACCTCCTGCAGTATGCCCGCAGCCTCTGCCCACCTCCTGTAGTATGCCCGCAGTAACTGTCCACCTCCTGCAATATGCCCGCAGCCTCCATCCACCTCCTGCAGTATGCCCGCAGCCTCCGCCCACCTCCTGCAGTATGCCCGCAGCCTCCGCCCACCTCCTGCAGTATGCCTGCAGCCTCCGCCCACCTCCTGTAGTATGCCCATAGCCTCCGTCCACCTCCTGTAGTATGCCCGCAGCCTCCATCCACCTCCTGCAGTATGCCCGCAGCCTCCATCTACCTTCTGTAGTATGCCCGCAGCCTCTGTCCACCTCCTGCAGTATGCCCGCAGCAACCTCCCACCTTCTGCAGTATGCCCGCAGCCTCTGTCCACCTCCTGCAGTATGCCCACAGCCTCTGTCCACCTCCTGCAGTATGCTCGCAGCCTCCGTCCACCTTCTGTAGTATGCCCGCAGCCTCCACCCACCTCCTGCAGTATGCCTGCAGCCTCCGTCCACCTCCTGCAGTATGCGCGCAGCCTCCTCCCACCTCCTGCAGTATGCCCGCAGCATCTGTCCACCTCCTGCAGTATGCCCGCAGCCTCCGTCCACCTCCTGCAGTATGCCCGCAGCCTCTGTCCACCTCCTGCAGTATGCCCACAGCCTCTGTCCTCCACCTGCAGTATGCCCGCAGCCTCCGCCCACCTCCTGTAGTATACCCGCTGTCACAGACCTAGCCAGAACAGAGGCTGTTGGAGAGGACTGTATGCAAGCCTGTTGCAAGCCCGATTATGGGCCCTAGCATTTGGGGGAATGGTGCTCTCTGTGAGCTGTATGCCTGGGGACCCTGGGGTTGGTGTTACTTTGGATTCAGCTCCATGTCCCCCCAAAACACACAGACTCTGGAACCCGTTATATGCCATTTTAGAATGATAAGACTGAATTATACTGTTGGGACACATCCTGTGAGGAGATGCTAATGTCATCATCTCCACTCACCTGTCTGATGTCAGCTATAATGGGTTTAATGTAAATAAGTTTAGTCTAGGTTCTAAGGGTATTTAACTCATTGTTGTTTGTTCTAATTAACCCTGTGTTGATGTTTATGGTAATGTGTGTTAATTGAATGAGCTGATCACATTGTCCTCTATACAATGTAGGAGACGGGACGACTCCTATTGGAGCTCATGTTAATTAGGTTAATTAGGTTATGTTTGTATTGTTAATTGTAATTAGCTCCAGCTATTGTGTTTATATTCCTGTGTGAAGCTCGGTGACCACAAGTCTGGGCGAAAGGTCATGTCTCAGCCACCTAGGCTGTATAAAGGATGAGATAATTAGCTCATGCTAATTAGGTTAGCTTTGAGTCAGCCTGGTGTATAAATGTGTGTGATATCTCAAATAAAAAACAGTTCTGATGTACTCCAAGACTGGTGTTGTCTAGTTCTTGGGGTTCCTATGGCCAGATCCATTGGACTCGTGTTCCAGAACTTAGGAAGCGGTATATGACGGAAGCACTCAAGCGGAGTGTGGGACGTTCCATGACATTGGTGGCAAGCAGCAGGAAAGCTTCCTACAGTCTGGCACATCCAAACTTTCATCTGGATCCAAGGTCCAGATAGCAGGAGAGGAGAGGAGAGGTACAGATACCAGCCGCCATGGATGAGGAATTCAGAAGGAGGTTGCGAGAGATGCAGATACAGCACAGAGGACCAGTATCGGAGCAGGTCCTGCTGGGATGGTGTGATTCTATTCGCTGCAAACTCTGGAAGGAAGCACTAGCCCATGAGCAGCAACACCAGGGAAAAGTTCTCCCCTCCATCGAGGAAAGGTACTGGTCGCAGTACGGTCTGTGGGTGCGGTTTTTGGGAGAAAAACCACACAAGAAGCAGACAGCTGAATTATGCAGGCTGGTCTGGGCAGAGATAAAGCTGGATGAGAGCTACAGAGCCCTCCAGTGGCATGTATCCCAAGCATGTCCCTGGATAGCGGATGACAGCCCAATGGAAGTCTTAAGCTACGGAGGCTTGGGACTGTTGTTTGTGAAGCTGACAGGGGACCCTAACTTTGGGAGTGATTTGGAGCGGCGGGTGGACGAAATCATGGATTTCAGAGAAGGGCTACTGAACATTTCGGAAGTGCACTGGGCACAGGAAGATTTGGAGTTTCTGGCCGTTCAGGAATGGGAGCTGGAGATCGCCTACAGACGGCTGCTAGACATTGCTCAGTGCCAGGGCTGGGCTCCCTTTGCCTGGGACTATCAGGAAATACCAGCTGAAGATCTGGTAACTGAACAGAGGGTCCAATACCTCTGTCCCACACTTTTACCAATTCCAGAGACTGGGGATTTAATAGACGTTTCTGTAGAGGAGGAACCACCTGGAAAACCCCCAGCAGAAGTGCTGGCAACCGGACAGAGGGTCCAAGACCTCTGCCCCACACCTGCAGCAATTGTGGAGGCTCAGGCTGAGAAGATGGCAATCACTTCCCAGCAGCAAATACAGGGGAGAAGGGAGAGGAGGTGTGTGTTTTCCCTCCCCAACAGTTGGCCAGGGTGGAGGAAGTGGGCTTTCCTCCCCAGCAAAGATCCATGTACCTGGGAGACAGTACCATCGACATGTCGTCCCAGTAGCCAGATGAGGGAATGGAAAAGGAAGCAGCCGGCTCACCTCCCCAATGGCAGCTACACAGTTTGGGAGTGGAGGAAGCCAGCCTCCTGCCCCAACAGTTAGCCTGAGCAGAGGATGCGGAGTCCCCAGCAGAAGTGCTGGCAACAGGGCAGAGTGCTACCAACCTCTGCCCAGCACCGGCAACAACTACAGAGTTCCAGGGAGGCGGGGCAGTCGGCCTCCCTCTCCAACAGTTAGCCGGAACAGATGGTGTGGGGTTTCCAGCAGAAGGGCTGGCAACAGGGCCGAGGACTGCTGGACTCTGCCCTCAACTAACAGGATGGATTTCCTGTGAAGGTGGATGGGACTTCAGTCTCCACCTGTATACCCCAGGGATGCTGGGCAGTGGGCCCAGATCCCCAACAGCATGACAGAGTGAGCCCAGACACCCTGTCCTCTCTCCAGCGGCAGAAAGGATTCCAGGGAGAAAGGCCAGTCCAGGCCTCTCCCCAGCGGCAGATATGTTCTCTGAGAGAGGCAGAGGTTGGCTGGGTGAGTAATGCTTTGTTTGGAACAATTTATTTGGGGTACTGTGTGGGTACAGGCAGTAGAGGACTGGAGCTGTTTCCTAACTTCGGAGTCAACCCGTCTGGGGTCTCCTCCTGTGTTAGTCTCCTGCCGAAAGGGGAGAAATGTCACAGACCTAGCCAGAACAGAGGCTGTTGGAGAGGACTGTATGCAAGCCTGTTGTCCACCGATTATGGGCCCTAGCATTTGGGGGAATGGTGCTCTCTGTGAGCTGTATGCCTGGGGACCCTGGGGTTGGTGTTACTTTGGATTCAGCTCCATGTCCCCCCAAAACACACAGACTCTGGGAAACCTTTATATGCCATATTAGAATGATAAGACTGAATTATACTGTTGGGACACATCCTGTGAGGAGATGCTAATGTCATCATCTCCACTCACCTGTCTGATGTCAGCTATAATGGGTTTAATGTAAATAAGTTTAGTCTAGGTTCTAAGGGTATTCAACTCATTGTTGTTTGTTCTAATTAACCCTGTGTTGATGTTTATGGTAATGTGTGTTAATTGAATGAGCTGATCACATTGTCCTCTATACAATGTAGGAGACGGGACGACTCCTATTGGAGCTCATGTTAATTAGGTTAATTAGGTTATGTTTGTATTGTTAATTGTAATTAGTTCCAGCTATTGTGTTTATATTCCTGTGTGAAGCTCGGTGACCACAAGTCTGGGCGAAAGGTCATGTCTCAGACACCTAGTCTGTATAAAGGATGAGATAATTAGCTCATGTTAATTAGGTTAGCTTTGAGTCAGCCTGGTGTATAAATGTGTGTGATATCTCAAATAAAAAACAGTTCTGATGTACTCCAAGACTGGTGTTGTCTAGTTCTTGGGGTTCCTATGGCCAGATCCATTGGACTCATGTTCCAGAACTTAGGAAGCGGTATACTGACAGAAACACTCAAGCGGAGTGTGGGGCATTCCGTGACACCCGCAGCCTCCACCCACCTCCTGCAGTATGCCCGCAGACTCTGTCCATCTATCTCCTGCAGTATGCTCGCAGCCTCTGTCCACCTCCTGCAGTATGCCCGCAGCCTCTGTCAACCTCTTGCAGTATGCCCGCAGCCTCCGTCCACCTACTGCAGTATGCCCGCAGCCTCTGTCCACCTCCTGCAGTATGCCCGCAGCCTCCGCCCACCTCCTGCAGTATGCCCGCAGCCTCCATCCACCTCCTGCAGTATGCCCGCAGCCTCTGTCAACCTCCTGCAATATGCCCGCAGCCTCAGTCCACCTACTGCAGTATGCCCGCAGCCTCCATCCACCTCCTGCAGTATGCCCACAGCCTCTGTCAACCTCCTGCAGTATGCCCGCAGCCTCCGTCCACCTACTGCAGTATGCCCGCAGCCTCCGTCCACCTCCTGCAGTATGCCCGCAGCCTCCGCCCACCTCCTGCAGTATGCCCGCAGCCTCCGCCCACCTCCTGCAGTATGCCCACAGCCTCTGTCCACCTCCTGCAGTATGCCCGCAGCCTCCATCCACCTCCTGCAGTATGCCCGCAGCCTCCGTCCACCTTCAGTAGTATGCCTGCAGCCTCTGTCCACCTCCTGCAGTATGCCCGCAGCCTCAATCCACATTCTGCAATAGGCCCGCAGCCTCCATCCACCTCCTGCAGTATGCCCGCAGCCTCTGTCCACCTTCTGTAGTATGCCCGCAGCCTCTGTCCACCTCCTGCAGTATGCCCGCAGCCTCCGTCCACATCCTGCAGTATGCCCGCAGCCTCCATCCACCACCTGCAGTATGCCCACAGCCTCTGTCCACCTCCTGTAGTATGCCCGCAGCC
Organism: Lithobates septentrionalis; assembly: GCA_037952835.1. Taxonomy (NCBI): domain Eukaryota; kingdom Metazoa; phylum Chordata; class Amphibia; order Anura; family Ranidae; genus Lithobates; species Lithobates septentrionalis. The sequence goes on along the minus strand of JBBDGP010004003.1, from coordinate 50,127 downwards.
TCCAGCCACCTCCTGCAGTATGCCCGCAGCCTCCGTTCACCTCCTGCAGTATTCCCGCAGCCTCTGCCCACCTCCTGCAGTATGCCCGCAGCCTCCGCCCACCTCCTTTAGTATGCCCGTAGCCTCCTTCCACCTCCTGCAGTATGCCCGCAGCCTCCATCCACCTCCTGCAGTATGCCCGCAGCCTCTATCCACCTCCTGCAGTATGCCCGCAGCCTCCGTCCACCTACTGCAGTATGCCCGCAGCCTCCGCCCACCTCCTGCAGTATGCCCGCTGCCTCCGCCCACCTCCTGTAGTATGCCCGCAGCCTCTGTCCACCTCCTTTAGTATGCCCGTAGCCTCCTTCCACCTCCTGCAGTATGCCCGCAGCCTCTATCCACCTCCTGCAATAGGCCCGCAGCCTCCATCCACCTCCTGCAGTACGCCCTCAGCCTCCATCCACCTACTGCAGTATGCCCGCAGCCTCCATTCACCTCCTGCAGTATGCCCGCAGCCTCCATCCACCTCCTGCAGGATGCCCAAAGCTTCCGTCGACCTCCTGCAGTATGCCCGCAGCCTCCGTCCACCTCCTGCAGTATGCCCGCAGCCTCAGCCCACCTCCTGCAGTATGCCCGCAGCCTCCGTCCACCTTCTGTAGTATGCCCTCTGCCTCCGTCCACCTCCTGCAGTATGCCCGCAGCCTCCGTCCACCTTCTGTAGTATGCCCTCTGCCTCCGTCCACCTCCTGCAGTATGCCCGCAGCCTCTGTCCACCTCCTGCAGTACGCCCGCAGCCTCCGTCCATCTCCTGCAGTATGCCCGCAGCCTCTGTCCATCTCCTGCAGTATGCCCACAGCCTCCGTCCACCTCCTGCAGTATGCCCGCAGCCTCCATCCATCTCCTGCAGTATGCCCGCAGCCTCCGTCCTCCTCCTGCAGTATGCCCGCAGCCTCTGTCCATCTCCTGCAGTATGCCCGCAGCCTCTGTCCACCTCCTGTAGTATGCCCACAGACTCTGTCCACCTCCTGCAGTATGCCCGCAGCCTCCGTCCACCTCCTGCAGTATGCCAGCAGCCTCCGTCCACCTCCTACAGTATGCCCACAGCCTTCATCCACCTCCTGCAGTATGCCCGCAGCCTCTGTCCACCTCCTGCAGCATGCCCACAGCCTCCATCCACTTCCTGCAGTATGCCCACAGCCTCCGTCCACCTCCTGCAGTATGCCCGCAGCCTTCGCCAACCTCCTGCAGTATGCCCGCAGCCTCCATCCACTTCCTGCAGTATGCCCACAGCCTCTGTCCACCTCCTGCATTATGCCCGCAGCCTTCGCCAACCTCCTGTAGTATGCCCACAGCCTCCATCCACCTCCTGCAGTATGCCCACAGCCTCCATCCACCTCCTGCAGTATGCCTGCAGCCTCCATCCACCTCCTGCAGTATGCCCGCAGCCTCTGTCCACCTCCTGTAGTATGCCCGCAGCCTTTGTACACCTCCTGTAGTATGCACGCAGCCTCTGTCCACCTCCTGTAGTATGCCCACAGCCTCTATCCACCTCCTGTAGTATGTCCGCAGCCTCCATCCACCTCCTGTAGTATGCCCGCAGCCTCCATCCACCTCCTGCAGTATGCCCGCAGCCTCTGTCCACCTCCTGTAGTATGTCCACAGCCTCTGTCCACCTCCTGCAGTATGCCTGCAGCCTCCATCCACCTCCTACAGTATGCCCGCAGCCTCCATCCACCTCCTGCAGTATGCCCGCAGCCTCTGTCCACCTTCTGTAGTATGCCCACAGCCTCCATCCACCTCCTGCAGTATGCCCGCAGCCCCTATCCACCTCTTGCAGTATGCCTGCAGACTCTGTCCACCTCCTGCAGTATGCCCACAGACTCCATCTACCTCCTGCAGTATGCCCGCAACCTCAATCCACCTCCTGTAGTATGCCCGCAGCCTCTGTCCACCTCCTGTAATATGCCCGCAGCCTCCATCCACCTCCTGTAGTATGCCCGCAACCTCCATCCACCTCCTGCAGTATGCCTGCAGCCTCTGTCCACCTCCTGTAGTATACCCTTTGCCTTCGCTAACCTCCTGCAGTATGCCCGCAGCCTCCATCCACCTCCTGCAGTATGCCCGCAGCCTCCATCCACCTCCTGCAGTATGCCCACAGCCTCGATCCACCTCCTGCAGTATGCCCGCAGCCTCCATACACCTCCTGCAGTATGCCCACAGCCTCCGTCCACCTTCTGTAGTATGTCCTCAGCCTCTGTCCACGTCCTGCAGTATGCCCGCAGCCTCCATCCACCTCCTGCAGTATGCCTGCAGCCTCCGTCGACCTCCTGTAGTATGCCCGCAGCCTCCGTCCACCTCCTATATTATGCCCGCAGCCTCCATCAACCTCCTGCAGTATGCCCGCAGCCTCCATCAACCTCCTGCAGTATGCCCGCAGCCTCCATACACCTCCTGCAGTATGCCCGCAGCCTCTGTTGACCTCCTGTAGTATGCCCGCAGCCTCCGTCCACCTCCTGCAGTATGCCCGCAGCCTTCGCCAACCTCCTGCATTATGCCCGCAGCCTCCATCCACCTCCTGTAGTATGCCTGCAGCCTCCGTTGACCTCCTGTAGTATGCCTGCAGCCTCCATCCACCTCCTGTAGTATGCCCGCAGACTCTGTGCACCTCCTGCAGTATGCCCGCAGCCTCCATCTACTTCCTGCAGTATGCCCGTAGCCTCCATCCACCTCCTGTAGTATGCCAGTAGCCTCCATCCACCTTCTGTAGTATGACCGCAGCCTCCGTCCACCTTCTGTAGTATGCCTGCAGCCTCCATTGACCTCCTGTAGTATGCCTGCAGCCTCCATCCACCTCCTGTAGTATGCCCGCAGACTCTGTGCACCTCCTGCAGTATGCCCGCAGCCTCCATCTACTTCCTGCAGTATGCCCGTAGCCTCCATTCACCTCCTGTAGTATGCCAGTAGCCTCCATCCACCTTCTGTAGTATGCCCGCAGCCTCCGTCCACCTTCTGTAGTATGCCTGCAGCCTCCGTTGACCTCCTGTAGTATGCCTGCAGCCTCCATCCACCTCCTGCAGTATGCCCGCAGCCTCCATCTACTTCCTGCAGTATGCCCGTAGCCTCCATCCACCTCCTGTAGTATGCCAGTAGCCTCCATCCACCTTCTCTAGTATGCCCGCAGCCTCCGTCCACCTTCTGTAGTATGCCCGCAGCCTCCATCCACCTCCTGCAGTATGCCCGTAGCCTCCATCCACCTCCTGTAGTATGCCAGTAGCCTCCATCCACCTCCTGCAGTATGCCCGCAGCCCCTATCCACCTCCTGCAGTATGCCCACAGCCTCCATCCACCTCCTGCAGTATGCCCGCAGCCTCCATCCACCTCCTGCAATATGCCCGCAGCCTCCATCCACCTCCTGCAGCATGCCCGCAGCCTCCATCCACCTCCTGCAGTATGCCCGCAGCCTCCATCCACCTCCTGCAGTATGCCAGCAGCCTCCGCCCACCTCCTGCAGTATGCCCGCAGCCTCCGTCCACCTCCTGTAGTATGCCCGCAGACTCTGTCCACCTCCTGCAGTATGCCCGCAGCCTCCATCCACCTCCTGCAGTATGCCCGCAGCCTCCGTCCACCTCCTGTAGTATGCCTGCAGACTCTGTGCACCTCCTGCAGTATGCCCGCAGCCTCCATCCACCTCCTGCAGTATGCCCGCAGCCTCCATCCACCTCCTGCAGTATGCCCGTAGCCTCCATTCACCTCCTGTAGTATGCCCGTAGCCTCCATCCACCTCCTGTAGTATGCCCACAGCCTCCGTCCACCTCCTGCAGTATACCCACAGCATCCATCCACCTCCTGCAGTATGCCTGCAGCCTACGTCCACCTCCTGCAGTATACCCACAGCATCCATCCACCTCCTGCAGTATGCCCGCAGCCTCCGTCCACCTCCTGCAGTATGCCCGCAGCCTCCCTCCACCTCCTGTAGTATGCCCGCAGCCTCCATCCACCTCCTGTATTATGCCCGCAGACTCTATGCACCTCCTGTAGTATGCCCGCAGCCTCCATCCACCTCCTGTAGTATTCCCGCAGCCTCTGTCCACCTCCTGCAGTATGCCTGCAGCCTCTGTCCACCTCCTGCAGTATGCCCGCAGCCTCCGTCCACCTCCTGCAATATGCCGCAGCCTCCATCCACCTCCTGTAGTATGCCCGCAGCCTCCATTCACCTCCTGTACTATGCCCGCAGCCTCCATCCACCTTCTGCAGTATGCCCGCAGCCTCCATCCACCTCCTGCAGTATGCCTGCAGCCTCCATCCACCTCCTGCAGTATGCCCGCAGCCTCCATCCACCTCCTGCAATATGCCCGCAGCCTCCATCCACCTCCTGCAGTATGCCCGCAGCCTCCATCTACCTCCTGCAGTATGCCCGCAGCCTCCATCCACCTCCTGCAGTATGCCCACAGACTCTGTGCACCTCCTGCAGTATGCCCGCAGCCTCCATCTACCTCCTGCAGTATGCCCGCAGACTCCCACCTCCTGCAGTATGCCCGCAGACTCTGTCCACCTCCTGCAGTATGCCCATAGCCTTCGTCCACCTCCTGCAGTATGCCCGCAGCCTATAACCATCTCTTGTCTTTTATCATGTCTGCAGTCTCTGAGGGGATCCTAGAAAGGAGTCAAGAGTGGGAGCACCGCCGGGATGGGGGTTACAGGAAGAGACAGACATGTGTGGACTGTGGAGAGGACTGTTTAGCACTAAAAACAGTCATTTTAGGTACTTTTTTGCAGTGCCAGTAAAGAATGTGGATCTGTCAGTAAATTTCACTTCAGGGGGTTGGAAACACTGGCTACTACCACAACCTCAGTGCTGGAACAATGTGCTGCAGAATAATGAATTGGTATTAATACACTTTATACAGAAAGCTAAGAACTTTATACAGTAATTGTAGAAATGGAGTCGGTGAGGATTTCCTCTCAGTGGTGCCACATCCAAAAACTTGTTAGAAACAAAATAAATACCCCTAAGGGGGACTTTTAAGGCATTTGTATATTTAAAGTGGAGCTCCGGGAGAAATGTTACTTTGTAGATAAAACTCCCCCTATAATCCTCATGATGAATGTATTCTAGTAAAGGTACGCTGTAATCCAAGGTCCGCTTTCTATTTTTGCAGCATTGTTTTCTTACTTTTGTAAGTCCCAGGAGGCCGCCGCCATCTTATGTGTGGGCATCTGAATCCAGACTGTATCTCTTCCTGTATTCCATGGTTACCCAGCATGCACCTCCAGATCTCGCACATGCTCAGAGCAGCACGAGCCGTGTAATAGGTTGTAGGTCGGGTTTCCATAGCAACAGCTGTGTCAGAGAAAGTCTCCGCCCCTTAGCTATGGAAACCTCCCCTCCTAAATGATATCCGTTGTTTCTGTGCAGATATATATATATATTTTTATGGAATTATTTCTCTAAAACAAAAGTTAATATTGAAGCTGCAGGAAGAGATTCACAGGACTCAATCACTGTGTGTAAAATGTCCGTTCCGTGCAAAAATGTATTATTACATGTTATTTTATACATAGATAAGAAAGGGCAGGTGTGAGATGTTATTAAAAGCTAAGAAATATAAATATATTATAAAAAGCTGGAGAATAGAACAATTGTAAAAGTAAAACCTTGAGGGGGGAGGGGGAGTAGAGACAGAGATAGCTTCTAGTAGAAGATGTGTCTGTGTGTGAGGTGAAGAACACATTTCATCAGTCAGTCTGTACAGAAATCATTTATCATTTACAATTAGCATTTTTTAAAAAGTAATCACCTTTTGCAGAAGCTGCCCCACCAAATTGCCCCATCAAAACTGCCCCATCCTATTGTCCCATCAAAATTGCCCTATTATACTGCCAACATCAAAATTGCCCCACCATAACTGCCCCATCATACCGCCACCATCAAAATTGCCCCATCAAAACTGCCCCATCCTATTGCCCCATCAAAATTGCCCCATCATACTGCCACCATCTTATTACCCCCATCAAATTTGCCCCATCCTATTGCCCCCATCAAAACTGCCCCATCCTATTGCCCCATCAAAACTGCCCCATCCTATTGCCCTCATCAAACTGCCCCATAAAATTGCCCCAACAAAACTGCCCCATCCTTTTGCCCTCATCAAACTGCCCCATAAAATTGCCCCATCAAAACTGCCCCATCCGATTGCCCTCATCAACCTGCCACATCAAAACTGTCCCATAAAATTTCCCCATCAAAACTGTCCCCATCAAAACTGCCCCATCAAAACTACCCCATCAAAACTTTCCCATCAAAAGTGCCCCATCATACTGCCACCATCAAAATGGCCCCATCAAAACTGCTCCATAAAATTGCCCCGTCAAAACTGCCCCATCCTATTGCCCTCATCAAACTGCTGCATCAAAACTGTCCCATAAAATTGCCCCATCAAAACTGCCCCCATCCTATTGTCTTCATCAAAATTGCCCCATAATACTGCCTCCATCAAATTGCCCCTATCAAAATCGCCCCATCAAAACTGCCCCATCATACTTCCCTTATCACAATTGCCCCATCATACTGCCCCCATCAAAATTGCCACATCAAATTTCCCCCATGAAAATTGCCCCACCAAATTGCCCCCACCAAATTGCCCCATGGTACTGATACCATCAAAATTGCCCCATCAAAATAGCCCATCATATTGCCTCCATCAAAACTGCCCCATCCTATAGCCCCATTCTACTGCCACCCTCAAAAGTGCCCTATCCTATTGCCCCATCAAAACTGCCCCAATCAAAACTACCCTTATCCATCCTATTGCCCCATCAAAACTTCCACAAAAAAATGGCCCCATTATACTCCAACCATAAAAATGGCCCCATCAAAATTGCCCCATCCTATTGCGCCCATCAAAATTGTCCCATAATACTACCCCCATCAAAACAGCCCCATCAAAATTGCCCCATCATATTGCCCAATAAAAATGCCCCATCCTATTGCCCTCATCAAACTTGCCCCATCAAAATTGCTTTATTAACTGCCACCATGAAAACTGTCCCATCAAATTGCCCCATTAAAACAACCCCATGAAAGCTGCACCCATCTTATTGCCCCAAAATTGCCCCATCCTATTGCCTCATCAAAATTGCCCCATCAAAACTGCCCCCTCCTATTCCTGTATTATAAATGATTAGTAATGGTGTGTCCCCTCCGCCCCCCGGGCTTTGAATGTAATGAGAAATGAAATGTTCCAGCCCCTCCCCCACCGCCCATCACTGTGTATAAGAAGATTTGGTCACCATGGCAACAAAAGCCTGGTTACCCTTTTTATAAATGGCCGCCGCCTCGCATTACGTCATTTCCGGTTTACAAATAACGGGATGGTATGGCCTGGCGATGCCGATCGATGACACAAATCTCCCAGGAGGCATTGCAGAGCGGAAATGATGAGCTCCGCCCCCGGGGAGGGGGAAGGGAAGATTTCAATCTTTGATATAAAATATATATAAATGTCATTGGATGTGTCTATTTCTGCCCCTCCTTGGAAGAACATTTCATTCTCTAAGACTCCGCCCACTGATTATTCATTGGATGTGTCTACTTCTGCCCCTCCCTGGAAGAACATTTCATTCTCTAAGACCCCGCCCACTGATTATTCATTGGATGTGTCTACTTCTGCCCCTTCCTGGAAAAACATTTCATTCTCTAAGACCCCGCCCACTGATTATTCATTGGATGTGTCTACTTCTGCCCCTCCCTGGAAAAACATTTCATTCTCTAAGACCCCGCAGACTGAATATTCATTGGATGTGTTTACTTCTGCCCCTCCCTGGAAGAACATTTCACCTCTTTCCTGCTTCTCCCTCCAGTATTATCGCCTGTAAAGGGACATTATGGTGCTGTGATTATCTTCGCTCCGTTATCTCCACAAACCGAACTCTGACCGATCTGCATATACCATTGGATGATGATGAGAAGATGTCGGAGTCAGAAGTGAGTCGACGTTGTGAGGTCCTCCGGAATGCCGGCTTCTCTGTGTATAGAGGGTAAGATCTGTTGTATTGGAGGTAACACACATACTAAGTCTTAGAATGTGAATAGTAAAATGTAGACAACATTGGATGGTGATGAGATGATGGAGGTGGGATGTTGTTGGGAGGTCTTCTGACACCCGGGCTGCACTGTAATGAAAATGGAAGGACGGGTGACAAACATTCTATACAATTTCTGTAGAACCCATTGGAGGTCTCTGTAGTTCTACAGATAATGAGAGAGATGATTGAGATTTCCTGGGCCAGTCACAGATTTCCCAGATGATGGAGAATTTATTCCTCATCCCAAGTTTTATCATTACAGATGGGGGATGTGGAAAATCAGATCCACCAATAATAATCTTAGTCAGGTCCTACAATCTTCCACAAGGTTTTACCTTTACAGAAAAATAACCCCCCATCCCCCCGAGGTCCATCCAATGTGTCAGTATAAGTGAGCCAATCAGATGTGTGTTCTCAGCCTGTACACATGACAGCCCAGCACATCAGTCATACAGTCTGATATCCCAATGGTTGGATGGACATGAGTGTGTGGCCCCTGCCATGGTGAGGGCCCCTCACTTTTCCATCATTTCTTACAGAGCACAGTATGAGCCCCTCCCCCCTCCATCATCACAGCAACATTTCCTCCTCTAACACTCATTTTATTCTTCTATGAAGGGATGTAAGAGGCTGGGATGTATCTATACACAGATGAAGATAAGAAGATGGTGTGTGGTAGCCCCTCCCCCTCTCAGGTAATACATGGATCCGGATATGAAGAGAATGTCCGGAATGGAATGATATCAGAGTAAAGTCATATGAACTCTCAGCTTTTATTTTCTCTTTCTGATCCTTAAATATAGAATTCCAGTAATAGTAATCTTTGTCTTCTTTGCCTCTTCTAAATGGCGTCATTTCTGCTCAGTATTGCCCACTTCCTGTGTTGTTGTGTGACCGGTGCCCCCTTCACAGCACTGATCTGATAGGGGCACCCGCGCATGCGCGCTCCCATCTACTGTACTACAAGCCTGCGGTGACACACTGGCTGCACCGCACATCACATTACCGCTACAGCTCTGCCTCCATTGTCATCTGATTAGAGCCCCACCTCTGCCCGCCTCCTCTCTATGACTGACAGCGCCCCCCGGCACCCATCCCACTGCAGAGCATTACATGTCACCCATCCCACTGCAGAGCATTACATATAACCCATCCCACTGCAGAGCATTACGTGTCACTCATCCCACTGCAGAGCATTACATGTCACCCAACCCACTGCAGAGCATTACATGTCACCCAACCCACTGCAGAGCATTACATGTCACCCATCCCACTGCACAGCATTACATATCACCCAACCCACTGCAGGCATTACGTGTCACCCATCCCACTGCAGAGCATTACATATCACCCAACCCACTGCAGAGCATTACATGTTACCCAACCCACTGCAGAGCATTACATGTCAACCATCCCACTGCAGAGCATTACATGTTACCCAACCCACTGCAGAGAATTACATGTCACCCATCCCACTGCAGGGCATTACATATCACCCAACCCACTGCAAAGCATTACATGTCACCCATCCCACTCCAGATCATTACATGTCACCCATCCCACTGCAGAGCATTACATGTCACCAATCCCACTGCAGAGCATTACATGTCACTCATCCCACTGCAGAGCATTACATGTCAACCATCCCACTGCAGAGCATTACATTTCACCAATCCCACTGCAGAGCATTACGTGTCACCCAACCCACTGCAGAGCATTACATGTCACCCAACCCACTGCAGAGCATTACATGTCACCCAACCCACTGCAGAGCATTACATGTCACCCAACCCATGCAGAGCATTACATGTCACCCATCCCACTGCAGGGCATTACATTTCACCTATCCCACAGCAGAGCATTACATGTCACCCAACCCACTGCAGAGCATTACATGTCACCCATTCTACTGCAGAGCAATACATTTCACCAATCCTACTGCAAAGCATTACATGTCACCCAAGTCACTGCAGAGCATTACATGTCACCCATCCCACTGCAGAGAATTACATGTCAACCATCCAACTTCAGAGCATTACGTGTCACCCAACCCACTGCAGAGCATTACATTTCACCAATCCTACTGCAGAGCATTACATGTCACCCAACCCACTGCAGAACATTACATGTTACTCAACCCACTGCAGAGCGTTACATGTCACCCATCCCACTCCAGATCATTACATGTCACCCATCCCACTGCAGAGCATTACATGTCACCAATCCCACTGCAGAGCATTACATGTCACTCATCCCACTGCAGAGCATTACATGTCAACCATCCCACTGCAGAGCATTACATTTCACCAATCCCACTGCAGAGCATTACGTGTCACCCAACCCACTGCAGAGCATTACATTTCACCAATCCCACTGCAGAGCATTACGTGTCACCCAACCCACTGCAGAGCATATATGTCACCCAACCCACTGCAGAGCATTACATGTCACCCAACCCATGCAGAGCATTACATGTCACCCATCCCACTGCAGAGCATTACATATCACCCAACCCACAGAAGAGCATTACATATCACCCAACCCACTGCAGAGCATTTCATGTCACCCATCCCACTGCAGAGCAATACATTTCACCAATCCTACTGCAAAGCATTACATGTCACTGCAGAGCATTACATGTCACCCATCCCACTGCAGAGAATTACATGTCACCCATCCCACTTCAGAGCATTATGTGTCACCCAACCCACTGCAGAGCATTACATTTTACCAATCCTACTGCAGAGCATTACATGTCACCCAACCCACTGCAGGGCATTACATGTCACCCATCCCACTGCAGAGCATTATGTGTCACCTATCCCATTGCAGAGCATTACATGTCACCCATCCCACTACAGAGCATTACATGTCACCCATCCCACTGCAGAGCATTAAGTGTCACCCATCCCACTGCAGAGCATTAAGTGTCACCCATCCCACTGCAGAGCATTACGTGTCACCCATCCCACTGCAGAGCCTTACATGTCACCCATCCCACTGCAGAGCATTACATGTCACCTATCCCACTACAGAGCATTACATATCACCCATCCCACTGCAGAGCATTAAGTGTCACCCATCCCACTGCAGAGCAGTACATTTCACCAATCCCACTGCAGAGCATTACGTGTTACTCAACCCACTGCAGAGCATTACATGTTACTCAACCCACTGCAGAGCGTTACATGTCACCCATCCCACTCCAGATCATTACATGTCACCCATCCCACTGCAGTGCATTACATGTCACCCATCCCACATCAGAGCATTACATGTCACCCATCCCACTGCAGAGCATTACATGTCAACCATCCCACTGCAGAGCATTACATTTCACCAATCCCACTGCAGAGCATTACGTGTCACCCAACCCACTGCAGAGCATTACATGTCACCAATCCCACTGCAGAGCATTACGTGTCACCCAACTCACTGCAGAGCATTACATGTCACCAATCCCACTGCAGAGCATTACGTGTCACCCAACTCACTGCAGAGCATTACATGTCACCCATCCCACTGCAGAGCATTACATATCACCCAACCCACTGCAGAGCATTACATGTCACCCATCCCACTGCAGAGCAATACATATCACCCAACCCACTGCAGAGCATTACATGTTACCCAACCCACTGCAGAGCATTACATTTCGCGAATCCCACTGCAGAGCATTACGTGTCACCCATCCCACTGCAAAGTATTACGTGTCACCCAACTAACTGCAGAGCATTACGTGTCACCCATCCCACTGCAGAGTATTATGTGTCACCCGCCCTGTAGAGCATTACGTGTCAACCATCCCACTGAAGCATATTACGTGTCACACATCCCACTGCAGAGCATTACATGTGACCCATCCCATTGCAGAGCATTACGTGTCACCCAACCCACTGCAGAGCATTACATGTCACCCACCCCACTGCACAGCATTATGTGTCACCTATCCCACTGCAGAGTATTATGTGTCACCCATCCTACTGCAGAGCATTACGTGTCACCCATCCCACTGCAGCATATTACGTGTCACCCATCCCACTGCAGAGCATTACATGTCACCCATCCCACTGCAGAGCATTACATTTCACTAATCCTACTGCAAAGCATTACATGTCACCCAACCCACTGCAGAGCATTACATGTCACCCATCCCACTGCAGAGAATTACATGTCACCCATCCCACTTCAGAGCATTACGTGTCACCCAACGCACTGCAGAGCATTACATTTCACCAATCCTACTGCAGAGCATTACATGTCACCCAACCCACTGCAGAGCATTACATGTCACCCATCCCACTGCAGAGCATTATGTGTCACCTATCCCATTGCAGAGCATTACATGTCACCCATCCCACTACAGAGCATTACATGTCACCCATCCCACTGCAGAGCATTACGTGTCACCCATCCCACTGCAGAGCCTTACATGTCACCCATCCCACTGCAGAGCATTACATGTCACCTATCCCACTGCAGAGCATTACATATCACCCATACCACTGCAGAGCATTACATTTCACCAATCCCACTGCAGAGCATTACATTTCACCAATCCCACTGCAGAGCATTACGTGTCACTCAACCCACTGCAGAGCATTACATGTTACCCAACCCACTGCAGAGCGTCACGTGTCACCCAACCCACTGCAGAGCATTACATGTCACCCATCCCACTGCAGAGCATTACGTGTCACCCATCCCACTGCAGAGCATTACATGTCAACCATCCCACTGCAGAGCATTACATGTAGTCACTAGTGATGGGCCGAACACCCTCTTGTTCTTTTCATGTCAGAACTTTCAAACATCACAAAAAATTAGACCCGAATGGCATACCTCATTGTAGTTTATGGGACCTGAACTGCAAAAGTCCTGATTTAGAAAGCTTTCAATGCAAGTAAGTGGCCATAAAGAAGGTATGGGGGCCGGGTACTGCCCTGGGGGACATCAATGACATTTTTTTTTTAAAACAACCTTTTAGGAGAAGTGATTTTAATGATGCTTAAAATGAAACAATAAAAATTAAAAAAATCCTTTAACCACTTCAGCCCTGGAAGGATTTACCCCCTTCCTGACCAGAGCATTTTTTGCGATTCGGCACTGCTTTATTTTAACTGACAATTGCACGGTCGTGTGACGTTGTACCCAAACAAAATTGACATCCTTTTCTTTGCACAAATAAAGCTTTCTTTTGGTGGTATTTGATCGCCTCTATGGTTTTTGTTTTTTGCGCTATAAACAGAAAAAGAGCAACCATTTTGAAAAAAAGCAATATTTTTTACTTTTTGCTATAATAAATATCCCCAAAAAATATATAAAAAAAACAAATTTCTTCCTCAGTTTAGACCGATATGTATTCCTCTACATATTTTTGGTAATAAAAATCACAATAGGCGTATATTGATTGGTTTGCGCAAAAGTTATGGCGTCTATAAAATAGGGGATAGCTTTATGGCATTTTTTTTATTATTTTTTTTTACTAGTAATGGCGGCAATCTGTGATTTTTATCGGGACTGTGACATTATGGCGAGCAGATCGAACACTTTTGACACTTTTTTGGGACGATTGACAATTATACAGCGATCAGAGATACAAATAGCCACTGATTACTGTATAAATGTCACTGGCAGGGAAGGGGTTAAACACTAGGGGGTGATCAAGGGGTTAAGTGTGTTCCCTGGATGTGTTCTAACTGTAGGGGGGGTGGGCTCACTACAACATGACAGAGATCACTGCTCCCGATCCCTGTCATATTGCTAGGCAGAACAGGGAAATGCCTTGTTTCCCCGTTCTGCCTCTCCTCGCCAAAATCCGCAATTCCTGCCGGCGAATATCGAGTTTGCGGTATCCGCAGGCACATTCCCAAGGTGGGCATGTGCCCGCTAGGCGGCAAATTCATTGAGATGTATGTGTACGTCCCTTTGCCTGCCCGTGTCATTCTGCCGATGTAAATGTGTTTGCGGCTGTCGGCATGTGAATAAATATAGTGCCGGGGGGGTCTCCTTAGTCTGCCTCTAAAGTGGCCCATCTGTACCCTGTATAGAACCTGCTGCAGCAAAACTGACATTTATAAAAGAAAGCTTGCAGGTAAAACTATTTGAATGTCTTTTTTTTCTTTATAAATAACGGCTTGGGGGGCTGGTCTGTATGATGAGGTCACAATGTAGTGCACTGGGAACAAGATTAGAGATTTGTTGGATAAATTCTGGTGTCTCTTTGGCAGACTTTGGTGCTCTTGCACCAAAGTCTGCTGAGTGGTGGGAGGTTAAATGCCTTGTCAAGCATGTGGTACCCAAATGGTTGGTGTTTTTGCCACGCTTGATGTGCTTGAGACAAAGTTTCAAATTGCAACAGTGCGATCGGCTGCACATGTTCTAAAAAAGGTCCAGACAGCTGAGCTGTGGGAAGTGGGCCGGGAGATAACAGCTCCACAATGTGATGGAATAGAGTGGCTGCTCTCTACTCTTCCATGATGGCTGCCTCTTTGGGGTTGTGCCTCACCCTCACTTTCCTCCTCTGCTCTATCCGGCACTCAAGTCACGTCAGTGACCTCATCATCATCATCATCTCCATCCTCATTTCCACTGGAGACAACTTGGCAAATACACATCACATTCACATATATATGTATTGATGAAACATTTCATGGAATGTATACAATGTAATATCTCGGTGTAATTGTACAATTATCTCTTGTAGACGGCCAGAGATTTGTCTGGTAATTGTGTCCCGGTGTTGGATCTGCTGGACCTCTTCCATGTATAGAGGATGTCCTCACCGACACCTCAGATTTCTCTGCAGCCCTCTAAAGGAAAGTCTTCTACTCTTCATGGATATAATGGTCGCCTCCCATTGTGAATTCCCTCTTCTCCCCTCTGTAGGATTCTGCACTTTCCAATATTATCAATACTCACTATGATGATGATGAGGATCCGACTCATTATTAGGACTCGTTCATGGCGGAGAAAAGACATTTTCTAAAGTTTCTCATCAATAAAAGCCGAATGGAACAATCACTAATACAGAGAAAGAGACCACATCTTCCTCTTACTGCTGTCCTACTACTCTCCATCCTCCATACTCCTCTCCATCCTTCATACTCCTCTCCATTCTCCATACTTCTATGCATCCTCCATACTACTCTCCATCCTCCATACTCCTCTCCATCCTCCATACTCCTCTCCATCCTCTCTCTCCTCTCCATCCTCTCTCTCCTCTCCATCCTCCATACTCCTCTCCACCCTCTCTCTCCTCTCCTTGGGTGTAATAAAGTGATGCGGCTTTATCTAACATATACGGCATTCCCGGCTCCCAGTGTCTCTCTCTGCAATTGCTTTCTCCATGTTTCTGACATTATCTTGTATAAGAACAGAACCCGATCCATCAGCAATCCCAAGGAGAGACGGGCATCTCATAGCCGGCTCTCTGCTGCCTTATATCAGAGTTTTTCTTCCACAACCAGAACTTTATCCCCCTGAATGACAAGCTTAGCCAAGTAATCCCATTTCTAGAAGTTCATCTTTACTTCTGAAAACTCCCCCATCTCTGCTCTGCATGACTCTCTGCCAACACGGCTACTAAGATTTCATTGTGCCGAGTCCGTTCAGCCGCTTTGTCTTTCACTGACAACTTGCTGCCATTTTTATTATATCATCTAAATGTAATCAGAACAACCCATGGATAAATTCATTTCATGTCATGGATCATTGCCCAAAGGAACGTGATTATCCCGATTGATTATTGGACTACCAATATTATTACCTAATTATGGGAAGGTGTTATTCTCTATAGATTTACCCCATTGAGGTTTTTTACTCATCAATAAAGTTTTGCATATTTTATTAACCTTATTCTGTGATTCTGTGATTATTACCAACTTATTCTCATCTTGTTCTCCACAGCAGATACCCTCTCACCTCTGCTCCCTTCCCCCTCTCTCCTCTCCCTTCCCCCTCACCTCTCCCTTCCCCCTCTCTCACCTCTCCCTTCCCCCTCTCACCTTTCCCTCCCCCTCTCTCTCCTCTCCCTCCCTTTCCCTCTCTTCCTTCCCACCTCTCTCACCTCTCCCTTCCCCCCCCTCTCATCTCTCCCTTCCCCCTCTCTCTGCATTTGTTCCTTTCCTTGCCCTCTTTCAATATTTACCACATAATATGTTCCTACCATATAATGTATATACAGTATCTGACAAAAGTGAGTACAACCCTAAGTGAAAATCTCAAAATTGGGTCCAAAGTGTCAATATTTTGTGTGGCCACCATTATTTTCCAGCACTGCCTTAACCCTCTTGGGCATGGAGGTCACCAGAGTTTCACAGGTTGTCACTGGAGTCCTCTTCCACTCCTCCATGACGACATCACAGAGCTGGTGGATGTTAGAGACCTTGCGCTCCTCCACCTTCCGTTTGAGGATGCCCCACAGATGATTAATAGGGTTTAGGTCTGGAGACATGCTTGGCCAGTCCATCACCTTTACCCTCAGCTTCTTTAGCAAGGCAGTGGTGGTGTGCCGGCAGCACTCATGCAGCCCCAGACCATGACACTCCCACCACCATGCTTGACTGTAGACAAGACACACTTGTCTTTGTCCTCCTCACCTGGTTGCCGCCACACACGCTTGTCACCATCTGAACCAAATAAGTTTATCTTGGTCTCATCAGACCACAGGACATGGTTCCAGTAATCCATGTCCTTAGTCTGCTTGTCTTCAGCAAACTGTTTGCAGGCTTTCTTGTGCATCATCTTTAGAAGAAGCTTCCTTCTGGGATGACAGCCATGCAGACCAATTTGATGCAGTGTGTGGCGTATGGTCTGAGCACTGACATTCTGACCCCCCACCCCTACAACCTCTGCAGCAATGCTGGCAGCACTCATACGTCTATTTCCCAAAAATGACCTCTGGATATGACGCTGAGCACGTGACCTCAACTTCTTTGGTGGACCATGGCGAGGCCTGTTCTGAGTGGAACCTGTCCTGTTATACCGCTGCATGGACTTGGCCACCGTGCTGCAGCTCAGTTTCAGGGTCTTGGCAATCTTCTTATAACCTAGGCCATCTTTATGTATGTCATGGAACGTCCCTCACTCCGATTGAGTGCTTCCGTCAGTATACCACTTCCTCCCAGTCTGGACACAGATATCAGATATTCCAACCGCTCCCAAGCATAAAACAAGACGACACTTGTTTCACTGCTAAGATAGACTCAACTTTATTTGAGATCTCTCACAAATATATACAGCAGGATGACTAAAACTAACTTAATTAACATGAGCTAATTATCTAATCCTTTATACAGCCTAGGTGACTGAGACATGAACTTTTGCCCAGACTTGTGGTCACCGAGCTTCACACAGTACATTATACATTATCATTAATAAAACCACAGGACATTTTCACACAATAGTAGGAGTTCATTACAATTAACAATACAAACAGTGTTCTCCCCCCTCCTCAGCCTAGTCATCAACAAACTATAGTAGGAGTAGACTGTTCGTCTCCTAGCCAGTCCTGGAGGCCAATGTGATTAGCTCACTCAATTAACATGTTGAGTTCAGAATCAAACAAACCAATAATAGTCTCTACATACATCCTGGGAGATATTGTGCACAAACATTACTGTCTCATTTTAAGTAGTCCAAGATATATTTTCTCACTCACCCTGTGCCAGGATAGCACAGGGTGACTTAGACATAAGAGGTGTATGGGGAGCTGAAACAAGGGCATCCCCTACTTTCCAAGGGATTCTCAGTTCCACGGGCCCTCCCGTCACATCAAACAGGGTCAGCAGGGATTGGTCCGATAGCTTGAATAGGAGGACTGATATGTGTAATGACACAGAGAAGCCCCAGGGGGTAAATAAAGTACATAAACAAATGGTCAAACACAGAACAATGCCTTCCTTCCAGACCATGGAGCTGTCTGGAGGGGGTTAGCCTTCAGACAGGGCAGCAGATCCCCCCCACTGTGTAATAGAATCAAAGGGAAATACTTCTGTATTCCAAGCTTCATGACAATGTAGAGCAACAATTCTTTTTTTTTCAGATCCTCAGAGAGTTCTTTGCCATGAGGTGTCATATTGAACTTCCAGTAACCAGTATGAGAGAGTGAGAGCGATAACACCAAATTTAACACCTGAGACCTTGTAATACTAACGAGTCACATGACCCCGGGGAGGAAAAGTGGCTAATTGGGCCCAATTTGGACATTTTCACTTAGGGGTGTACTGACTTTTGTTGCCAGCGGTTTAGACATTAATGGCTGTGTGTTGAGTTATTTTGAGGGGACAGCAAATCTACACTGTTATACAAGCTGTACACTCACTACTTTACATTGTAGCAAAGTGTCATTTCTTCAGTGTTGTCACATGAAAAAATAGATGAAAAGATTTACACAAATGTGACTCTATATATTTTTTTATATATATATATATATATATATATATATATATATATATATATATATATATATATATATATATATATATATATATATATATATATATGTATATATATATATACACACAACATAAAATTTGTACCATAAAATGTGTGCATGTTTCCTCTATATTAGCTCTAAGAAGTACAGAATGCAGGTGGAGCATTGAGGACACCTAGTGGTGGGTGAATAAATTACAGACCAGTTTAATCACACCTTGCTATGGGTAGCAAGAAGGTAGGTGCAGGCAGGAGAAGCAGGAATCTCCTGAGGTCTCTGCTGAAACACATTTCCCTTCTATGTAAATATGAGTCTGTCAGAGCTGCAGCCAATGCTATAGATAAGAATAGAGAAGAGATGTCTGTGATGTGTGCAGTTGGAATAAGAGACTGCCAGATATCATACACAAGGTGGAGAGGATGGTATTGAGTGAGGTGAGGTCTCTTCATGCAGGGAGGATGGTATCGGGTGAGGTGGGGTCTCCTTAGGTGAAGGGAATGGTATCGGGCAAGGTGAGGTCTCCTCGGGCGAGGAGGAGGGTAACAGCTGAGGTGGGTTCTCCTCGGGTGGGGAGGACGGTATCAGGTGAGGAGTACAGTAATGGGTGAGGTGGGGTCTTCTTGGGTGGAGGGGATGGTATCAGCAAGGTCTCCTCAGGTGAGGACGGTAATGGGTGAGGTGGGGTCTCCTTGTGCTGGGAGGACGGTATTGAGTGAGGTGGGGCCTCCTCAGGTGGAGGGGATGGTATTTGGTGAGGTGGGGTCTCCTCAGGTGAAGGGGGTGATATTGGGTGAGGTCGGGTCTTTTCAGGTGGAGGGGACGGTATCAGGCAAGGAGAGGTCCCCTCGGGCAAGGAGGATGGTAACCGGTGAGGTGAGGTCTCTTCATGCAGGGAGGATGGTATTGGGTGAGGTGGGGTCTCCTTAGGTGAAGGGAATGGTATTGAGTGAGGTGGCGTCTTCTTGGGTGGGAGGGACGGTATCGGGCGAGGTGAGGTCTCCTCGGGTGAGGAGGAGGGTAACAGGTGAGGTGGGTTCTCCTCGGGTGGGGAGGATGGTATCAGGCGAGGAGGACAGTAATGGGTGAGGTGGGGTCTTCTCGGGTGGAGGGGATGGTATCAGCAAGGTTTCCTCAGGTGAGAACAGTAATGGGTGGGGTTGGGTCTCCTTGTGCTGGGAGGACGGTATTGGGTGAGGTGGGGTCTCCTCAGTTGGAGGGGATGGTATTTGGTGAGGTGGGGTCTCCTCAGGTGAAGGGGATGATATTGGGTGAGGTGGGGTCTTCTCGGGTGGAGGGAGTGGTATTGGGAGAGGAGAGGTCTCCTCAGGCGAGGATGATGGGGTCTACTCAGGTGGAGGGGATGATATTTGGTGAGGTGGGGTCTCCTCAGGTGAAGGGGATGATATTGGGTGAGGTCGGGTCTTTTCAGGTGGAGGGGACGGTATCAGGCAAGGAGAGGTCCCCTCGGGCAAGGAGGATGGTAACGGGTGAGGTGGGGTCTCCTCGGGCAGGGAGGATGGTATCGGGTGAGGTGAGGTGAGGTGAGTCTCCACAGGCGAAGGGGATGGCATTAGCTGTGGTGGTGGTCTCCTCAGGTCGAGGGAACAATATTAAGTGAGGTGGGGTCCTCAGGTGGAGGGGATGGTATTTGGTGAGGTGGGGTCTCCTCAGGTTGAGGGGATGGTTTTTGGGGAGGTGGGGTCTCCTCAGGTGAAGGGGATGATATTGGGTGAGGTCGGGTCTTTTCAGGTGGAGGGGACGGTATCAGGCAAGGAGAGGTCCCCTCGGGCAAGGAGGATGGTAACGGGTGAGGTGGGGTCTCCTCGGGCAGGGAGGATGGTATCGGGTGAGGTGAGGTGAGGTGGAGTCTCCACAGGCGAAGGGGATGGCATTAGATGTGGTGGTGGTCTCCTCAGGTCGAGGGAACAATATTAAGTGAGGTGGGGTCCTCAGGTGGAGGGGATGGTATTTGGTGAGGTGGGGTCTCCTCAGGTTGAGGGGGATGGTTTTTGGGGAGGTGGGGTCTCCTCAGGTGAAGGGGATGATATTGGGTTTGGTGGGGTCTTCTCAGGTGGAGGGGACGGTATCAGGCGAGGAAAGGTCTCCTCGGGAGAGGACGGTAACGGGTGAGGTGGGGTCTCATCAGGTGGAGGAGATGGTATTTGGTGAGGTGGGATCTCCTCAGGTGAAGGGGATATTGGGGGAGGTGGAGGGGACGGTATCAAGCAAGGGAAGGCCTCCTTGGGCGAGGAGGACAGTAACGGGTGAGGTGGGGTCTCCTTGTGCAAGGAGGACGGTATTGGGTAAGGTGGGGTCTCAGGTGGAGGGGATGGTATTTGGGGAGGTGGGGTCTCCTCAGGTGAAGGGGATGATATTGGGTGAGGTGAGGTCTTCTCGGGTGGAGGGGGCGGTATTGGGTGAGGAGAAGTCTCCTCGGGCAATGAGGACGGTAACAGGTGAGGTGGGCTCTCCTTGGGCAGGGAGGATGGTATCGGGTGAGGTGAGGGGAGCTCTCCTCAGGCGAAGGGGATGGCATTAGATGAGGTGGTGGTCTCCTCAGGTCGAGGGAACAGCATTAGATGAGGTGGAGATCTCCTCAGGTTGAGGAAACGATATTATGTGAGGTGGAGTCTTCTCGGATGGCGGGGATGGTATTGGGTGAGGTGCAGTGAGGTGGGGTCTCCTCGGGTGGAGGGGATTGGATTGGGTGAGGTGTGATCTCCTCGGGTGGAGGCAAAAGTATATGCTGCCCCCCCCAAATGAGCTTAGGTGTTCCCAGTGTTAATCCTCCATCATACAAAGACATTGTAGACAGTTTTGCTCCTCCAATCTTGTGGTTGGTGAAGACCTTTTTCTATTCCCCCATGACAGTCCACCTGAGATTTCCACCTGTACACAATGTCAGAACAGGGCCAAACTTTATCCCAAAATTCATCTTTTATTATTATAAAAATACTCAGAGAAAAGGCAACTCCTGGACACTCCCACAAAACTAAGGCATACTGGGAGTAGGAGGGGCTATACAGGGCCCACAGTTTTTGCTTGCCAGTGTTCCATTCTTTCTGTAGGCGGCAGTATAACCTGAGTCTCTGAATTCATGGGCCCCTCAAAGAAGAATAAATAAATTCAGATTTTGTTTTCCTTGACAGAGATTTCAATGGTAACACGGAAGGGTCATCAAAACAGCTGGGCCCCCGGAGAGATACAGCACACCAGCCAGGGGCTCACCTAGAGCCAATAATTCTACCTGTTGCTAATGGGACACTAAAAGAGGACCTGTCATAAAGGGGCATCTATGGTGTCAGCTGAATCAATATTACCTAGATGGGTTCCTATCAGATCACTGGTATCTAGTCATTGGTGAACAGGAGAGGTGCAGATCCAGGCCCTCTTATTGCACTCCATCCATGGACAGATCCTCTTATCTTCTCTATTCCTCAGCAATGCCACTGACTGTCCTTGTTATTTTCTTTATGTAAATGTATCTGCATAGGAAATACAGCCATGGAAATATGGAACAGCAAAGCACATTAATAATGAAAGTCACACCCAACAGCAGTAATGCAAATCTGATCCCATTGGAGGGCCCAGAGTGGAAGGCCAGACTTCATCTTTGTTCATCCACAAATCACTGTGAGATATGATGACACTGTGTGAGGCTCCTTGTGTACTGATTGGCTGGATATGAATTGGGCCCCCAATATGGTGGCACCACACCCAGCTGACATGTTCAAGGACATGACCCCTCCCTATAACCCCATCTGCAGAGTCCTGATATACACGTATATTCTCCTGTGTGATGTCCACATCTGTCACTTGACCTCAATGTCCCCCATCAACCTCTCAGATCTTATGTAGTTCCACCAATTGGACGCCAGGGGGGTTAGTTCTCTCCCGCCCGCCGCATGTTATGTCTGGTGTCCCTGAGTTTTGTCTGTCAGAGATCAGAGACTGCAGACATAGTACAGGAGATGGTCAGAGACTGCAGACATACTACAGGAGATGATTAGAGACTGCAGACATACTACAGGAGATGGGCAGGGACTGCAGACATAGTATAGAAGATGGTCAGAGACTGCAGACATAGTACAGGAGATGGTCAGAGACTGCAGACATGATACAGGAGATGGTCAGAGACTGCAGACATGGTACAGGAGATGGTCAGAGACTGCAGACATAGTACAGGAGATGGTCAGAGACTGCAGACATAGTACAGGAGCTGGTCAGAGACTACAGACATAGTACAGGAGATGATCAGAGACTGCATACTTAGTACAGGAGATGGTCAGAGACTGCAGACATAGTACAGGAGATGGTCAGAGACTGCAGACATAGTACAGGAGACTGTTAGAGCCCGCATACATAATACAGGAGATGATCAGAGACCGCAGACATAATACAGGAGATGATCAGAGACCACAGACATAGTACAGGAGATTATCAAAGACTGCAGACATAGTACAGGAGATGATCAGAGACTGCAGACATAATACAGGAGATGATTAGAGACTGCAGACATAGTACAGGAGATGATCAGAGACTGCATACTTAGTACAGGAGATGGTCAGAGACTGCAGACATAGTACAGGAGATGGTCAGAGACTGCAGACATAGTACAGGAGACTGTTAGAGCCCGCATACATAACACAGGAGATGATCAGAGACCGCAGACATAATACAGGAGATGATCAGAGACCACAGACATAGTACAGGAGATTATCAAAGACTGCAGACATAGTACAGGAGATGATCAGAGACTGCAGACATAATACAGGAGATGATTAGAGACTGCAGACATAGTACAGGAGATGGTCAGAGACTGCAGACATGGTACAGGAGATGGTCAGAGACTACAGACATAGTACAGGAGATGGTCAGAGACTGCAGACATAGTACAGGAGAGGGTCAGAGACTGCAGACATTGTACAGGAGATGATCAGAGACTGCAGACATAGTACAGGAGATGGTCAGAGACTGCAGACATGGTACAGGAGATGGTCAGAGACTACAGACATAGTACAGGAGATGGTCAGAGACTGCAGACATAGTACAGGAGAGGGTCAGAGACTGCAGACATTGTACAGGAGATGGTCAGAGACTGCAGACATAGTACAGGAGATGGTCAGAGCCTGCAGACATGATATAGGAGACGGTTAGAGACTGCAGACATAATACAGGAAATGATCAGAGACTGCAGACATAGTACAGGAGATGGTCAGAGACTGCAGACATGGTACAGGAGACTGTTAGAGACCGCATACATAATACAGGAGATGATCAGAGACCGCAGACATAAGACAGGAGATGGTCAGAGACTGCAGACATAGTACAGGAGATGGTCAGAGACTGCAGACATAGTACAGGAGATTGTCAGAGACTGCAGACATGATATAGGAGATGGTTAGAGACTGCAGACATAATACAGGAGATGATCAGAGACTGCAGACATAGTACAGGAGATGATCAGAGACTGCAAACATAGTACAGGAGATGATCAGAGACTGCAGACATAGTACAGGAGATGATCAGAGACTGCAGACATAGTACAGGAGATGATCAGAGACTGCAGACATAGTACAGGAGATGATCAGAGACTGCAGACATAATACAGGAGATGATCAGAGACTGCAGACATAGTACAGGAGATGATCAGAGAGTGCAGACATAGTACAGGAGATGATCAGAGACTGCAGACATAGTAAAGGAGATGGTCAGAGACTGCAGACATAGTACAGGAGATGGTCAGAGACTGCAGACATACTACAGGAGATGATCCAAGACTGCAGACTAAGGAAGAGCTCTGGCGTGTTCGCAAGCTGCACGTGCTGAGCCCGCCAGGAAGTTGGCAATGCGCTGCGCTAATCACAAGCCGTGAGACATTTCCCGATCTCTGCATCCGCACATTGGGAAATGTCTCACTGCTTGTGATTAGCGCTGTGCAGTGCCGAGTTCCTGGCGGGCTCGGCATGTGCAGCTTGCGAACACGCCGGAGCTCATCCTTACTGGAGACATAGTACAAGCGATGGGCTATTAGACCCCTTTCACACTGGAGGCATTTTTCAGGTGCTTTAGTGTTAAAAATAGCACCTGGAAAAAGCCTTATCTGCAATCCCAGTGTGAGAGCCCGAATGCTTTCACACTGGAGCAGAGCACTGGCACAACGTCCAAAAAATTCCTGCAAGTAGCTTCTTTGAGGCACTTTAGGAGTGGTGTATACACCGCTCCTAAAGCACCCTTGTCCATTGAAATCAATGGGCAGTGCCTGCAAAGCGCCTCCGCAGTTGCGCCTTTGAACCCTTTAGTGGGGGTTAAATGTACCTCTAAAGCGACGATAAAGCGCCACTAAAAGTAGCAGCGCATTACCGCCGATGCCCCGGCACTGTCATTGTGAAAGGGCTCTTAGTACATCTCATTAAACAACACATCTGTAGATGGACTACTGAGGTGCAGGAAGGGACAAGGGCTGTGTATCCTATTGTAATCTATCATACCATAAAACATCTCTAGCAGGGGCAGCCCAGAGCACATCTAAAGGTGTGCAGAGGATGCCATTCCTACACACAGCACACTGACTCACCTGGGTTCTCTCTCTGTGCAGCCCGAGATAGAGATGGGAGGGGGAGGCATTCCAACTGGAGTTGGTAAAGACAGTGCGGGATCCCAGTGTGAGGAATTCATTCCTGCACATCAGCAGCCACTGACTAGAACACTGGTGTCAGGAAGAGGAGCGTCCCTCCCCTGAGCACTGCCAGGCTGGACGGGCTGCCCTACGCTCACACTGGAGTTCTGGACGGACACTCACAAGGAGAGAAGAAGGGGAGAAGTCTGGCTCTTCGGCGCCCCCACCTCTGCAGGCGCCTGGGTGCAAAGCACCCTTTGCACCCTGGGTAGGATCTGCCCTGGGTAACACAATATGCCGCCATGGATTGAAATCCTGCAGCGCCCGCAAGGTCCTCCTCCTCAGGAAGACACATGTAGAGGAACGTCTGAAGTCTACCAATCAACATCTAAATGATTCAGATTGGGAGAAAGTGCTGCGGTCAGACCAAAAGGGAGCTCTTTGGCATTAACTCAAATCGCCGTGTTTGGAGGAAGAAAAATGCCTTTTAAATACTATAACTCTAATGCCGCGTACATACAAGCGGATTTATCGTCAGAAAAATCTTGGATGGTTTTTCCGACAGAATTCCGCTCAAGTTTGCCTTGCATACACACGGTCACACAAAAGATCGCTCAACTTTTGACCGTCAAGAACGCAGTGACGTACAACACTACGACGAGCCGAGAAAATGAAGTTCAATGCTTCCGAGCATGCGTTGAATTGTTTCCAAGCATGAGTAGGAATTTTGCGCATCGGAATTGCTACAGACGAACGCATTTTCAGATAGGAACTTTTTCCGACCGAAAAATTGAGAACCTGCTCTCAATCTTTTGCTGGCTGGAATTCGGCCAGCAAAAGTCCGATGGAGCATACACACGGTCGCATTTTCTGACCAAAAGCTCTCATCGGTCTTTTGCTGGCCGAATTTCTGATCGTGTGTACGCGGCATTAGAACACCATCCCTACAGTCACACATGGAGGTGAAAAGATGATGCTTTGGGGCTGTTTCTCTGATAAAGGTTCAGGCCGACTTTGCCGCATCGAGGGGCCAATGGACGGGGCCAAGTATAGTAAAATCTTGGATGAGAACCTTCTTCCCTCATCCAGAACACTGAAGATGGGTCATGGATGGGTCTTCCAGCATGACAATGACCCAAAACATACCGCCAAGGCAGCAGAGGAATGGCTCAAGAAGAAGCACATGAAGGTCATGAGTGGTCTAGCCAGTCTCCAGACCTTAATCCTATAGAAAATATATGGAGGGAACTGAGACATTGATTTACCGAGAGACAACCAAGAAACCTTAAGGATTTAGAAAAGATCTGTAAAGAAGAGTGGACCAAAATCCCTCCTGAGATGTGTGCAAACCTGATCACCAACTACAAGAAACGTCTGACCTCTGTGATCGCCAACAAGGGTTTCTCCACCAACTACTAAAGGGGATCAAATACTTATTTTACTCACTAAACTGCAACTCCATTTATAACATTTGTATCATGTGATTTTTCTGGATTTTTGGTTGATATTTTGTCTCTATCATATAAAATACACCTATGATAAAAATTATAGACCCTTCATTTCTTTTGTAAGTGGGCAAAACTTAAACAATCTGCAGGGGAGCCAATCAGCATTTCTTCCCCACTGTATATTTATATTTATTGTTCGATGTCCTTTTCAGAGTAAGAGAAAATGGGAACTTGGGTGAAGAATTTGCTTATTTTTCAGTTCTCTCTTTTTGTTTGTTGACTTCCTGAGATTGTGATTAATCCACTGACATTGCTGATGGTGGAATTTTCAGGGTTATGGTGGAAAGTGGCACTGTGAGGTCCGATTCCCGTGTCATTGGCTCCTCGGGATCTGAAGATTTGTTCCTGGAATATTCTGTCCACGACCTGCACAGAACAACAAAAGAATCTCTTGTTTTCTACTTGAAATCCGACTATTTCAGTGATACAGCAGGAATGTACATACATAAAGGAATGTAAAAATGAGTCCGCACAGTGGATATAGGTACAGATAGGATATAGAACTGCTGACTCTACAGGTACAGTTCCACCTGAGTGGAGTGTACTGGGATGAATATAAAATAAATGTAGGTATGGCGCTGTTCTAGTGGAGTGAGTGTTTGATCATAAAACCACTATGTTACACCTTATGTGGTCTCCCAAAGCAGACGTAGAAAGTTGTAGAGTTTGGAATGTGTATATTATAAATTAGTAGCAGATGCCTTGAACCTTGTGTGTGTACACATTTACCACGGTGTGGTGCTATAAACTTATGGTATCCAATAGCAATTAAAACGAACTCAAACGAAAAATAGGTAGATGAATAAAGAAAAAGTGAAAAAAAAAATGTTACAACCTCTGGCAACTAGTTAACGGTGGATATTAAATGTGTCTGGGTTGTATTACTACCTCTGGCGGCTGCTTAGCAATGTAGTTTCAGTAGCCAGAAGGGATGCTTCAGTGTATTTATTTATCTAATTGCAAAATAGTGTCTCATATGTGGATTACACCCTGTGGATGTTGACCAAAAAATTAGATATGTGCTTTTCCCCAATTTTGTGATAAGGTTACATTAAATATGTGACCAATTTTAATATCACATACAATAAATAAATAAATCTTAGTAAAAGTGCATTTGCAGAAAGTGCTTAGTGATCAGAAAATATGTGCTAATTAGCAACAATAAGCTAATTAACAAAGTGACTTGTGCTCAAAAGAAAAAAAAAAACAGTGCTTGCTGAAAAACCAATATTGTTTTTGAAGGTCTTCTTATATGGCAAAGTGACTTGTGCTCAGAAAGAACCAGTCCTTATTGAAAGACAATATTGTTTAAAAGGTCTTCTTGTTCAAATGCTGGCTTGGTGATGGTGCTTCTTTTTTTTTTAATTCTATATTTTATTTTTCCAAAAACAAAAAGTACATTTTTTATACATATCAACAAATAAACAAATAACATTATTGCTGTTTGCGTATCACAGAGTATAGTTTAACATATTATAGTTTCGTTTTCTTTACATATATATGACTTATTGTCAACCACAGCAGTACCAAAAGTAACACAGCATATACAAAGAAAAAAAAATAATAAAATAATAAAAAAAGGAGAAGAAAAAAAAAGAAAAAGAAAAGAAAAGAAAAAAAAGAATAAAAAAAAAAAGAAAGGAGAAGAAAAAAAAAAAGAAAAAAGAAAAGAAAAAAGAAAAGAAAAGAAAAAAAAAGAAAAAAAAAAGAAAAAAGAAAAGAAAAGAAAAGAAAAGAAAAAAAAAGAAAAAGAAGAACAGGACCCACACACAGATTCTTCCCCTGTTTCTAGTATATCCATTTTACATACACACATATGCTCATTTGTCCGTACACGCACTTTATGCACGCACACACATAGATACATACATATATCGTTTCCCCGTCCTCTTCCCCCCCAGCATTTCACAAATGCTAATTACCAGGGAGAGAAGAGAAGGAGGGAAAAAAACCCTTCCCATAATGATCCCGCTCTCTCTCCCTTCTCCCTAGGCCTCCATCTGCTCTCCGATCGCACATCCATATTCCCTAGTGCAGACCAGAAGGGACCATGAGTTCCATTTTTTATTGAATTTCTCCACCTTACCCTGTATAGTTGCAATGCCTTTTTCCATAGCATATATCCCAGCTATTTTTTTAAACCATAATGAGATCGGGGGGTGGGTGATTCCCACTTCCAAAAGGCCGGGATACAAGCCTTTGCCGCATTCAGAAGGTGAACCACCAGGGAGTTCCCGATATTTGCACTTAGGAAGATCGGAAAGGTAGAGAAGATATCTTCCTGGATCGAGCCCCAAATCTTACTCTGTTAACTGTCTTACGGTGTCCCGCACTTTAGACTAGGAATCTACTATCTTCTTACATGACCAGAAGATATGGAGCATGTTCCCCTCTGACTCTCCACACCGCCAGCATTTATTCGTCCTCTCTGGGTACATTTTTTGTAATAGTGATTAAACTTTGTACCACCTTGTAAGAATTTTGTAACATAGCTCTTGGTAATGGTGATGGTGCTTCTTAATCGTGCTCCCAATGTGCATACACTCACCGAATAGCCTCACCCCTACAGGGGTATTGTGCGGTCACAGTATCTGCCACTGTGTAGAACCCTTGGCAGCTCTGGTCTGTGCTTTTAATGTTCTCTAGCGACTTTTGATATGATCGACATGTGAAAGAGAAGGGATGCCCATAGCGTAAAACCGTGTTTAAAAGCTTCATTTTGTACGTAAGCATAGATGGTACTCACATTTTAAAAGATTGAAATAAGCATGAAAAGATCAAAGGGTAAAAGCCATAAAAAAATAACCTGTGTTCGTCTAACCGGAGGTGACGCAAGACGGTCGTAAACCCCGCCCTACGCGCTTCGTCGGTTATTTTGACGGCTTTTACCCTTTGATCTTTTCATGCTTATATCAATCTTTTAAAACGTGAGTACCATCTTTGCTTACGTACAAAATAAAGCTTTTAAAAACAGTTTTACGCTATGGGCATCCCTTCTCTTTCACATGTTGAACATATCAAAAGTCGCTAGAGAACATTAAAAGTACAGACCAGAGCTATCCAGGGTTGCTACACAGTGGCAGATACTGTGACCGCACAATACCCCTGTAGGGGTGAGGCTATCCGGTGAGTGTATGCACATTAGGAGCACGATTAAGAAGCACCATCACCAAGCCAGCACTTGAACAAGAAGACCTTTTAAACAATATTGTCTTTCAATAAGGACTGGTTCTTTCTGAGCACAAGTCACTTTGCCATATAAGAAGACCTTCAAAAATAATATTGTTTTTTCAGCAAGCACTGTTGTTTTTTTTCTTTTGAGCACAAGTCACTTTGTTAATTAGCTTATTGTTGCTAATTAGCACATATTTTCTGATCACTAAGCACTTTCTGCAAATGCACTTTTACTAAGATTTATTTATTTATTGTATGTGATATTAAAATTGGTCACATTTAATGTAACCCTATCACAAAATTGGGGAAAAGCACATATCTAATTTTTTGGTTAACATCCACAGGGTGTAATCCACATATGAGACACTATTTTGCAATTAAATAAATACACTGAAGCGTTCCCTTCTGGCTACTGAAACTACATTGCTAAGCAGCCGCCAGAGGTTGTTACACAACCCAGACACATTTAAAATCCACCGTTAACTAGTTGCCAGAGGTTGTAACACACTTTTTTTTTTTTACTTTATCTTTATTCATCTACCCATTTTTCGTTTGAATTCGTTTTAATTGCTAATGGATACCATAAGTTTATAGCACCACACCGTGGTAAATGTGTACACACACAAGGTTCAAGGCATCTGCTACTCATTTATAATATACACATTCCAAACTCTCCAACTTTCTACGTCTGGTTTGGGAGACTACATAAGGTGTAACATAGTGGTTTTATGATCAAATACAGCCTTATGGTGAAACAACCATGCCGGGAAATTACCAGAATTCCAATGATCGATTAATCTGGGAATATTCCACAGTGTTGGGTAATCTGGGAGATCCAAAGCTTCTAGATAAAGGACACCTGTCCCCGAATAGAGTGGCAGGTTATCATGTAAGTAAATGGGAAGTCCATCTCACCAGGAATAAATCCACAACAAAAGGTCCCTCAAATGGTTTTAAATGGGTTGTAAAGGCTGAAGGTGCATTCTGTAAAAAAACCTTCTGTGTGCTCCTCCCCCACCGATACTTACCTGATAAATGAAAGGGGGGAGTTTTGTGACTTTAAATGAGGCACAATGAAGGTGCCTCCATCCCTAATTCAGGTAAACAAGAAAGGAATGTGGCACTTTGAATGAGGCCATGGACTTGTGGAGGTAGACTGGTTAGTAAAAATTATTTATTCGTGACAATGGTATGAAACAATGGGCCAGTGAATAAGTAATGAACCAGACTTGACTGAGCACCCCAATGGAAACTCAACGCGTTTCATGGCTATAGGCCATTCATCAGGAGTTGGGTACAGAGATAAACTGTAAATACAAATGGGTATGTAGTATTAGTTAATTTTGGGTGGAAGACACCCGTTTCTATATAGCGACCTGCCAACGCCTTTATACCGTCTGATACCACGCCCATTTTTTCTAATTACAATTTACCTACATACCAAATATTTTTTTACTGGGCCTCTATATGACTCTATCCACACTGAGGCTGGTCTGGATTTAGGGATGTGGGGGGGAGGGGGGGCGCCCATTCCTTGTCTTGATTCTGGAGCTGCAATGCATAGCAGTGCTTCCCTTCCATGTCTCTCTTGAGATATTGGCGGGGGGCCCTCCTACGCATCGGCGTCTGTTAATAGGAAATATCTTGTACTATATCTACAATGAATCATGCTCAATATTTATATCATTTACCTTATTGCCAAATGCCGTTCTATGACATGTGTGCATTTATGTTTTTATACCATTTTATCAATAATTATTCGTTACTTCTCATGTGCTGCCAAGCTGACATACATGTATCGAGGTATCCATTATGTTCATGCCGTGCGTGCATGTGTATGTATATATATGAAATGACTTTTTTACTTGTTTCATACCATTGTCACAAATAAAACATTTTTACTAACCACTCTACCTCCACAAGTCAATGGCCTCATTCAAAGTCCCACATTCCTTTCTTTAATACTTACCTGAGCTCCCTCTCCATTCAGCCATGTGAACGGGAGCCTCGGCTGTCCCGGGACTCCCTCTCCTCAACGCCTGAGCCATTGGCTCCCACTGCTGTCACTCACAGCCAATGAGCCAAAAGAGGAGAGAGAGCAGTGGCTCGGGAGCGAGCAAGCACCAGTGACCCCATAGCAAGCAACTTGATATTGGGGGCACTGGTCAAGGGGGAGGAGACAGAAGAGCCAGGGAGGGACCGAAAAGAGGAGGATCTGGGCTGCTCTGTACAATAATCCTGCACAGAGCAGGTAAGTATGACATGTTTCTTTTTTAGAAAAATCTGAACTTTTAAAAGCTTTTTGGGTGGAAAAAAACATGAAATATAAATGGACCAGAATCAGCAAAGGATGACCAGAGAAAGTCCTTGTAGGTGCTTTGGGGCAGGATGTGGTGGTGAGAGGTAGAAAAGTGGCGCTAGGAAGCAGGTAATGTTGGTGGGGAACAGGTGGTGTGGAGAAGGTTGTAGTTAGGAGCAGGTGGTGGTAGGGGCAGGTAGTGGTGAACGGGTGGTGGCCCTATGGAAAAAGCAGTGCTGATGGAGAGCAGGCAGTAATAGTGGGAGCAGGAAGTGCTGAACAAGTGATGGCTCCATGGGGGAGGTAGTGGTGGGGAAGAGCAGGTGGTGTTGGGAGCAGATAATGGTGAACAGGTGGTGGCCCTGTGAAGTTGGCAGCGGTGGTGCATAACAGGTAGAGGTGGGAGCAGGAAGCAGGTAGTGGTGAACAGGTGGTGGTGGTCCTGTGCAGAATGCAGTGGTGGAGAAGAGCAGGTTGTGGTGGGAGCAGGTAGTGGTAAACAGGTAGTGTCCCTGTGGAGTTGGCTGTGGTGATGATGAGTAGGTGGTGGTAGGAGCAGGTAATGGTGAACGGGTAGTGGCCCTGTGGAGAAGGCAGTGGAGATAAAGAGCAGGTGGTGGTGTTGAGACCAGGTTTTGGTGAAGACGTGGTGGCCTTGTGGAGAAGGCAGTGGTGATGAAGAGCTGGTTGTGTTGGGAGCAGGTAGTGGTGAACAGATGGTGGCCCTGTGGAGTTGGCAGTGGTGGTGCATAACAGGTGGAGGTGGGAGCAGGAAGCAGGTAGTGATGAACAGGAGGTGGTCATGTGCAGAAAGCAGTGGTGGAGAAGAGCAGGTTGTGGTGGGAGCAGGTAGTGTTAAACAGGTAGTGGCCCTGTGGAGTTGGCAGTGGTGATGACGAGTTGGTGGTGTTGGGAGCAGGTAGTGGTAAACAGGTGGTGGTCCTGTGGAGAAGGCAGTGGTGATGAAGAGCAGGTGGTGTCTGGAGCAGGTAGTGGTAGTAAGAAGTGGTGAACAGGTGGTGGTCCTGTTGAGTTAACAGTGGTGGTAAATAACAGGTGGTGCTGGGAGCAGATAGTTGTGAACAGATGGTGGCTCTGTAGAGAAGGCAGTGGTGGTAAAGAGCAGGTGGTGGTGGGAGTAGGAAATAATGAACAGGTGGTGGTCCTATGGAGGAGGCAGTGATGGTAGGGGCAGGTAGTGGTAGTGGGAGCAGGAAGTGGTGAACAGGTGGTGGCCCTGTGGAAGAGGCAGTGGTGGCGAAGAGCAGGTGGTGGTGGGACCAGGTAATTGTGTGACAGGCAGTGGCCCTGTGGAGTTGGCAGTGGTGATGATGAGTAGGTAGTGGGGGAGCAGGTAGTGGTGAACAGGTGGTGGTCCTGTAAAGAGGCAGTGGTGGTAGGGAGCAGGTAGTGGTATTGGGAGCAGGAAGTGGTGAACAGGTGGTTTCCCTGTGGAAGAGGCAGTGGTGGCGAAGAGCAGGTGGTGGTGGGACCAGGTAATTGTGTGACAGGCAGTGGCCCTGTGGAGTTGGCAGTGGTGATGATGAGTAGGTGGTGGGAGAGCAGGTAGTGGTGAACAGGTGGTGGTGCTTTGGAGAAGGCAGTGGGTGATGAAGAGCAGATTGTGGTGGGAGCAGGTAATGGTAAACAGGTAGTGGCCCTGTGGAGTTGGCAGTAGTGATGACGAGTTGGTGGTGGCGGGAGCAGGTAGTGGTAAACAGGTGGTGGTCCTGTGGAGAAGGCAGTGGTGGTAGGGAGCAGGAAGTGGTGAACAGGTGGTGGTGCTTTGGAGAAGGCAGTGGGTGATGAAGAGCTGGCGGTGGTGGGAGCAGGAAATGATGAACAGGTGGTAGCCCTGTGGAGAAGGCAGTGTTGGCGAAGAGCAGGTGGTAGTGGGAGAAGGCAGTGGTTGACAAGTGTCAGTCCTGTGGAGTGAACAGTGGTGATGAAGAGCAGGCGGTGGTGGGAGCAGGGCGTGCTCGATATGTGGTGGTCCTATGGAGTTGGCAGTGAAGGGTAGGAGCAGGTGGTAATAAACAAGTAGTGGCCCTGAGTAGAAGGCAGTGGTGGTAAGGGGGCAGGCAGTGATGGTGAGAGAAGACATTGGTAAACAGGTGGTAATGAAATGAAGTAGGTGGACAGAAGCAGAGGGGGAATGCAGTAAATAGGGTTGTTGGGGAGCAAACACTGGTAGTGGGGAGGAGGGGGTGGCTCTGCGTTTTGCAGAGATGAGACAGTGGTGGCATGGAGAAGGTGATTGTTCTGTGGTGGTGGTGAATAGGTAGTGGGGGCATGATAAAGATAACTGTGGAATGATAGTTGCACGCAGCTGATGGTTCTGTGGTGGTATAATATAACAAGTATAGGCGCAAAACAAGTCAGACATCATACACATTCTGATACAAATCTGCTAAAAAAAAAAAGGGAAGTGATGATAAAAATAGAGTCTGGTCAGTCCATAAAAATATCGGCTAAAAGAGTCTATTTAGAAATGGTGAAAATGGAAAAAAAGCATCCAAAAAATGGGAACATGGCCGCCATCATGATAGGGTAGAAACCAATTCCTCAGCTGCAGTAAAACACAAGTAGAGAGGCTCCTCTGAGTTCAGTATTGTAGAAATAACGCTTTCTATAGTAGATGTAGATCATCTCACATTTTGTAGGAATAAACAGGCCTGGTATTAATAATACAGTGACGCCTCCCCGAGTCCTGAGCAGTGTGGATTCCTGGCTGACAACTGTGAGATCTTCTGGAAGATGGAGGACGGCGGCTCCGGAGAGCGTCCTCAGGGCGAGGCGTTGGAACGCACAGGACAGCTTGCTGCGGACGGATGATGTCATCAAAGCTGGATGCGTTTCCAGAGCGCGCGCACTTGGCGATGTAAGCAAGTCGCGCTCCTTTGTCAACAGATTCAAATAGAAATACCATGACTAGACTTTATAGAGGGCTGACATGGGAATGTGGGCGGGGTCATGTAACAAGCGAGATAAAAGGGGCGTGTCTATAAAACAAACAACACAATATGAAGCTAAAAACTAAACGATTATAAAAAAAACAATCAATCATATAAGCGGTTTTGGACGAAGGTCATATGTAATGTAATGTTAAACAAAAACACAATAATAATCCAGCGCCAATGAGTGTAAACCCAGGGACCTCAATCAAGGCATGTACAATAATAACATATAATGTATAGTCAATCCTCCATGTGATACATAACATGTACTGAGTAGATTGACATGACTTGAACTTGGGGGGGGGGGGGATCAGTGCAGCTGGACTAACCGTAACTGATAGATACAGATTTAAAACAATGACCAAAGAATGTCCAGCGCTCTGAATGTCTCACAAACAATTAGCAGCAGTCCAATAATAAAGGTTAAAAGATTTAATGTATGTGTGTAATAAAAACAATATAATAAAAACAATTAGTGAACAGTATATAGTCCCATGTAGATAACACTGTATGACACTTAAATAAAAAAGGTTTATAGCAGCCAGAAGGTCCAATCAGCAACAGGCAGTCTAAAACTGGAGATCCATGCAAAGAACCTAACCCCAGGCTAAGAAGCAGATAGAAGGGGGTTGGAGGGGAGATGTAAACCCCAGCCCACAGACCCAGGAGACTTACACTCATCTCAGCTGCTCAGCACTATCAGCTGTTTCTCCGGCGGTTCCCCTGTGTGAAGCCACGCCCTCTTCCTCCAGCTGGGCTGACGTCATCGCTCCCTGGCACGGAGCGTCTGCGAGACCTTCTCCTCCCGGTGGATCTACAGCCTGTCTTCACACAACATCTACAGATCTGTCCTCCGGTATCGGTGAGCCTTTCCATCTAAAGCTGGTGTCTACAGTGTAAGTCTCCTGGGTCTGTGGGCTGGGGTTTCCATCTCCCCTCCAACCCCCTTCTATCTGCTTCTTAGCCTGGGGTTAGGTTCTTTGCATGGATCTCCAGTTTTAGACTGCCTGTTGCTGATTGGACCTTCTGGCTGCTATAAACCTTTTTTATTTAAGTGTCATACAGTGTTATCTACATGGGACTATATACTGTTCACTAATTGTTTTTATTATATTGTTTTTATTATACACATATATTAAATCTCTTAACCTTTATTATTGGACTGCTGCTAATTGTTTGTGAGAAATTCGGAGCGCTGGACATTCTTTGGTCATTGTAATGTAATGTTACCATTGGAATGGAAAAAATAAAATAAATAAACACATGGCAGAGGTGACGTGAAAAAAAAATAAACACATGGCAGAGGTGACGTGAAAAAAATAAATAAACACATGGCAGAGGTGACGTGAAAAAAATAAAAAATAAACACATGGCAGAGGTGACGTGAAAAAAAATAAATAAACACATGGCAGAGGTGACGTGAAAAAATAAATAAACCCACCCTTTGAAAAGCCTGTTCTCATCTCACTGGTCGGGATGTTTCAGTGCCATAAGCCCCAATGCAAAACGTGCCAAATACGTTCATCATGGTCAAAAGTCCTTCACCACAAAAGGGAAAACGTATGAATTGAAGGACTTTTACAATCGCTCCTCAGATTTTGTTGTTTATGGGCTCAGCTGTCCATGTGGACCAGTTTACGTAGGCCGGACTATTCGAGCCCTCAGGGTTAGATTCAGAGAACATAGGAGAGCGATTGAAGGTGGTACCGACCCGCATCGTGTCCCCAGACACTTCTTATAAGCTCATCAACAGTCTACGGTTGGCCTGCAGGTCGGGGGGATCGAGGAAATCTCCAACTCTCTCCCAGCAGCAGAACGTTTTAAAAAGCTGTGTGCGAGAGAAACGTTCTGGATCTATAATTTAGACGATCTCTCGCCTGGCGGAATTAACGAAGGAATCGAAATTTCTACCATTTTATAAAAATATAAAATAACTTACTATATTCCTTTGTATTAGTTTTTAACTGTTTGGCATTATCTCTAGCTTCTATTGGTTGTTTTTAATAGTATTTACTACACCTAGTCTCATTGTTCAGAAATATGATGGGTTTTTTTTCACGCCACCTCTGCCATGTGTTTATTTTTTATTATTATTTTTTTTTTCACGTCACCTCTGCTATGTGTTTTTGCTTATTTATTTATTTATTTTTTATTTTTTTTCCATTACAATGGTAACATTATATTACATATAACCTTCGTCCAGAACCGCTTATATGATTGATTGTTTTTTAATCATCCTTTTTTTTATAATCGTTTAGTTTTTAGCTTCATATTGTGTTGTTTGTTTTATAGACACGCCCCTTTTATCTCGCTTGTTACATGACCCCACCCACGTTCCCATGTCAGCCCTCTATAAAGTCCAGTCATGGTATTTCTATTTGAATCTGTTGACAAAGGAGCGCGACTTGCTAACATCGCCAAGTGCGCACGCTCTGGAAACGCGTCCAGCTTTGATGACGTCATCCGTCCGCAGCAAGCTGTCCTGTGCGTTCCAACGCCTCGCCCTGAGGACGCTCTCCGGAGCCGCCATCCTCCAT
This sequence comes from Lithobates septentrionalis, assembly GCA_037952835.1. Classification (NCBI taxonomy): domain Eukaryota; kingdom Metazoa; phylum Chordata; class Amphibia; order Anura; family Ranidae; genus Lithobates; species Lithobates septentrionalis. The sequence goes on along the minus strand of JBBDGP010004003.1, from coordinate 12,531 downwards.
CTTCCAGAAGATCTCACAGTTGTCAGCCAGGAATCCACACTGCTCAGGACTCGGGGAGGCGTCACTGTATTATTAATACCAGGCCTGTTTATTCCTACAAAATGTGAGATGATCTACATCTACTATAGAAAGGGTTATTTCTACAATACTGAACTCAGAGGAGCCTCTCTACTTGTGTTTTACTGCAGCTGAGGAATTGGTTTCTACCCTATCATGATGGCGGCCATGTTCCCATTTTTGGATGCTTTTTTTTCCATTTTCACCATTTCTAAATAGACTCTTTTAGCCGATATTTTTATGGACTGACCAGACTCTATTTTTATCATGATTTCCCTTTTCTTTTTTTTCTTTCTTAGCAGATTTGTATCAGAATGTTTATGATGTCTGACTTGTTTTGCGCCTATACTTGTTATATTGTTTGCTTTTGTTGAAACCTTTGTGCTGCACAGCCAGTTCTCATTGTTTCTAATTCCGATTATCTGATAAGAGTTGTTCCCTTGTCCTGTTTTGTTTGTTTTTTTTTTCCTTTTCCCTTTTCTATTTTATCATGGATTTTATTAACCACTTGCTGACCGCCGCACGCCGACGTTCGTCCTAAGCTTGGCGGCGGATATCGTTGTTATGACAGCAGCTAGCTGCCATAACCCCGGTATCCCCGTTTCATGCGGTGGTCGGCTTTCAGATAAAAGTGGTCTATGCGGCGGATTCGCCGCAAGATCACTTTTATCGGTGGCGAGAGAGGGCCTCCCCCTCCCGCCGCGATCTGGCGCCCTCCGCCGCTTAGCGGAGCCATCGGTAGCGGCAGAGGCGATCGCGTCTGTCTCCTTGTTGTAGCTGGAGACGAGTGAGGGGAAGATGGCGCCCACTCATCTCCATAAGACTGCAGGGCGGAAGCCACGTCAAAACGTCACTTCCGCCCACACGTCTTAAAGGCACATTCTTTTCAATGTCATTTTTTTTAATGAGTGGTTTTTTTTTTGCATTTTAGTGTAAATATGAGATGTGAGGACTTTTTGACCCCCCAGATCTCATATTTAAGAGGACCTGTCATGCTTTTTTCTATTATAAGGGATGTTTACATTCCTTGTAATAGGAATAAAACTGACACACTTTTTTTTTTAAACAGTGTAAAAATAAATAAAATCATGTAAAATAAATAAGAAAAAAATGTTTTTTTTTTTTAAAACCCCCCTGTCCCGACGAGCTTGCGCGCAAAAGCGAACGCATACGTGAGCAGCGCCTGCATATGAAAACGGTGGTCAAAACACACATGTGAGGTATCGCCAAGATCGGTAGAGCGAGAGCAATAATTCTAGCCCTAGACCTCCTCTGTAACGCAAAATATGCAACCTGTAGAATTTTTTTAAATGTCGCCTATGGAGATTTTTTTGAGGGTAAAAGTTTGACGCCATTCCACGAGTGGGCGCAATTTTGAAGCGTGACATGTTGGGTATCAATTTACTCGGTGTAACATTATCATTGACAATATAAAAAAAAATTGGGCTAACTTTACTACTGTCTTATTTTTTTATTCAAAAAAGTGAAATTTTTCCAAAAAAAGTGTGCATGTAAGACAGCTGCACAAATACGGTGTGAAAAAAAGTATTGCCAAGACCGCCATTTTATTCTCTAGGGTGTTAGAAAAAAAACATATATACTGTTTGGGGGTTCTAAGTAGTTTTCTTGCAAAAAAAAACTGTTTTAAACATGTAAACGCCTAAATTCCAAAACGAGGCTGGTCCTTAAGTGGTTAATGATATAGAACAACAACAATATGCGGTTCTGGACAAGTTATATACGTTATTCCCATCATCCATTTTTCAACAAGATTATGTTCTTCCCAGTAAGAAACTCCAGTACTTGTGTGGTAAATTCAAACAATTAGAAAGAATCATCCAAACCACCAATCAGCAGTGGTGGGATAAATTATTTTCTTAGGAAATACATTGATAGTAAAATGACCCCCTAGAGGTCTAAGTGTCCTGAATCAATGTCCTTTCCTGGAGACTGATAATCACAAGGAATGGGCAGACATTGCCACTCTTTGTACCATGAAATGGAGGCGTCTTCTCATTGCTCATAGAACATCCAGGTCTAATAAAGTAGAAGAAGATATCCATACACTAATAGAAGACATTATCAGTCACAATACGATGATTCCCCTTATCATGGCTCCATACGCTGAAGAAAAATACCAGAACTGATGAAGACCTCGATGATTTCAATAACGATAGAGAATATTCATGGAAAAAAAAGGAATTATCCTTTACAGAATGATCTCCCGGTCATCTCTAGGCTGGATGATCCGTCATCTCATCTGCCTTCCAGCCCTCCATCTCTACCCTCTCACTTATCTCTCAGAGCTGCTCCTCCATGTCCTCTTATGAGCCTTCCCTTAGGTCCACTCATTGTAGACAAACATCAGAGGACCAGTAGAGATCATTCCCATAATGGTCCCCTCCCCCCCCTCAGAAATTAAAAACTTTTAGAAATAAGAAGGCTTCCTCTACCAATATCAATACAAATAACAATTCTGGTCTTCTTTCAGCCCTGAATCGGTTTTATAATAGACCCGCCCAGACAAGATCCTCCTGGCCGTTCGATCGCTTCCAACCGTTCTCCAGCCACGTCACCTGTTCCGGTACCAATACGATGGCCATCTACCCTCAACCAGACCACATCTGCCAGCATAGATGACAGTAGTGTCACCACCGGGAATATGGCTTGTATAGGAAGCTCTACTTTGGATACAGAGAAGATCGAGTTCTGTCCGTGATACTCCTTTTATTTGCACCAACATACAATTTTTTAGAAATAAGAAGGTTTCCTCTACCAATAACAATACAAATAACAATTCTGGTCTTCTTTCAGCCCTGAATCGGTTTTATAATAGACCCGCCCAGACAAGATCCTCCTGGTCGTTCGATCGCTTCCAATAAGTAGAAGAAAGTCACCGGCGCAAAATATGAAATAATAAATCGTTGTGTTGTGTTTAAACCTACAAAACCTAAAAAAAACGTAAAAAATTGGTTGCTGCAATCAAATAATTCACCAATAAGTGAAAAAATAAAAATAAAATTGTGTTGACTGCGCTACCCCAATAAAAAACACAGCACTCTCTGAGAATCATGCATGAGCAAAAAACATTGCAAAAATATATATAATATATAAATATGACGTATAATTTATGGTGCACAATCGTTCTGTAATCCTTATTATTCATACAACCAAGTAAACCCCTAATGACATCAATATATCAAATATTAAAACTTTACCTCCGTTTTTTTAGATGTGGCAAACCCTGCAGGATCACTAATAGGGGAAGGGAGAAAGATAACAGGCTTTCAGTCCAACTAAACAAAAATATACGATCGATGAACTCATCACGTGTTGCAGCACCCACATTACCTACGTGTTAGAGTGTAGCTGTGGGCTGCAGTACCTAGGAAGGACCACAAGGGCGCTCTCAGTAAGAATAGGGGAGCATGTCAGGAACATTATGAAAGGGTTTAAACATCACAGCGTGTGGAAGCACTTTAGGGGGACGTACATAGAAGGGACCCCCCAACATTTGAAGTTCTACGGGATACATAAAATACAACAAAACTGGAGGAACTTGAATTATGCGAAGGGAAGTGTCAAAAAATGAGACTTACTGGATATTCAAATTAAATACATTGAGGCTGTTGGGGTTGAATGTTGAACTTGATGTGAAATGTTTCATAGAGGACTATTAGATATTTTTATTTCCAATTAATTTTTTTGATTTTTTGGATTTACATTTGTTTTTAATCTTAATTTTAATTTTATTTTTACTTTTATTTTTATTTTATTTTTATTTATTTTTTATTTTATTTTCATTTGTTTTTAATCTTAATTTTAATTTTATTTTTACTTTTATTTTTATTTTATTTTTATTTAATTTTTATTTTCATTTTAATTTTCATTTTTATTAAGTGTTCTTGCATAGCAAGACCACTTACTGTTATCTCACATATATATTATTATTCTTATTATAGCCAAATTTACCACCCTAACTCCTCCCACAGTTTTTACACTACATAGACAAGTAATATACCGAAACGTGCGGATTGTTCCCAAATGGTGTGCTATTACTTTGTGGAACGTTTCGCCAAATGGTTTATGAAATATCGTCATTTTTGCGGCAAAATTGGTCCCAAAGGAATGAATGGCGAAATGTTCAAAACTAGAGTGGGAGGTGACAAAAGCTGACAACCCCCATGATCAGCCAAAACATTATGACCCCCCCATGATCAGCCAAAACATTATGACCACCCCATGATCAGCCAAAACATTATAACCCCCCCATGATCAGCCAAAACATTATGACCACCCCATGAAAAAAAAATACATTTTTTTAAAAAAAAATTATTTTTGGAAAAAAAAAATTTGAAAAAAAAAAATCATTTTTGAAACATTTTTAAAAAAATAAAAATAATTTTTGAAAAAAAATTTTTGAAAAAAAACATTTTTGAAAAAAAAAATCATTTTTGAAAAAAAATGTAATTTTTGAAAAAAAAAATTAAAAAAAAAAAAATTTTGAAAAGAATAATCATTTTTTAAAAAAATAAAAAAATTGAAAAATAAAAAAAAAAATCATTTTTGAAACATTTTTGAAAAAAATAATTCATTTCTGAAACATTTTTAAAAAAAATCATTTTTGAAAAAAAAAATTTTGAAAAAAAATAATTTTTGTTTTCAATTTCTCTTTATTAAATTTTTTAAAAATATCAAATATATCAACATTTATACAACACTTCATCAATGTTACAAATACATAAAGGTTCCTACTATAAATATTCTGTAATCATTCCACCTCCTATATTCATTTATTCCTATCATCTATCCAATCTCATCTCATACAAAAATAAAAAAATATAATATCACAGCCCCCCCCCCACCCCATAACCTGTTCCCTTTCATCATATAAAATTCTTCATTTCCTTTGAGAGACGAAACTCGTCCCATTTTTGCCATATTTCTGTCAATTTATTTATGACATTTCCTTCTTCTCTTCTCTGTTTTTCCATGTAGTGAATTTCCCTCATTTCACAGATCCATTCTGCAATTGTTGGTCCTTTTTCTTCCTTCCATTTACGAGTTATTATTGTTCTCTCCGCAGATGTCATTAAGTGTAAAATGCCTTTTCTGGTTTCTTTTTTTGAATCTGGTGTTGGAGAGAATAAAGAGGTTTTTATATTTGGAGTCACTATTGTTCCTGATACCTTCTGATAGATCTCCAAGATCTTCCCCCAAAATTCCCTCACCTTCTGACAACCCAACCAAATATGTCCCATTGTCCCCCCTCTCCATCTTACATCTCCAACCGGTCTCAGAGATTTCCTTCTTCATTTCATATTACTGGACTCCTCTACCACCTCATTACAATCTTACAATTTCTCTCCTGATATTTACTTCCTATAGTCCATCTCTCTAATATTTCAAACATTTGTTCCCAATCTTCATCTCCTATTGAAAATCCCAAATCTTCTCCCTGACACATGACTTAAACATCCGCCTCACCGCAAAATCATAGAATTATCATTAAAGGATTATTTAAAGAACAATTCCAGTACTGATATATCCTCTCTTACACTATGGGAAGCACAGAAGACGGTCCTTAGAGGTATTTTTCAACAACAATCAGGAATTCTTAAACGAGACGGTAGAAATTTGGCAAAACGATTAGAGACGGAATTTAATTCAGCGTTTATGTCCTTTCAAAATAATCCACTTCTTCTGCTAGAACTCGGTTACAAAAACACGTCTAGAATATGACCTTTTTCTCACAAACTCCGCTGATAAATCAATTCGTAGAACTAAACATACTTTCTATGTGAAATCCAACAAACATGGTACATTGTTAGCTAAGGCATTAAAAACCATTAATAAATCTTTCAAACCTATAAAACTTAAATTGGCTAATAATATATATACGAGTAATCCACAAAAAATTGTACAGAAATTCTAATCTCATCTAAAAGATCTTTATACTGAAACAAACACATTCAACACTAATGAGGCAGATTCCTTTTTCTCACAAATAAATATCCCTCAATTGACTGAAGCACAAAAAGCACAACTAGAAAACCATATTACAGGCAAAGATGTTACAGAAGTCATTAAAGACTTAAAAATAAATAAGAGACGGGGTCCTGACGGATATTCAGCATTGTATTATAGAAGTTATAGCGATATTATTTCTCCTATACTCGCAGAAGCGTTTAATGATCTCTTATATAATAAATCGTTCCGTCAAGAATCATTAATGGCTTCCATCTGCATGATCCCAAAACCGCCATCAGATGACACCCTCAGCATAAACTATCACCCTATATCTATGATAAACATTGATATTAAGATATTAGAGAAAATCTTAGCAGCTCGGCTAAAAAAGATTATTGTCTCTCTTCTCCATAGTGATCAGGTTGGCTTTATGCCTTCATGTCAGGCTGGTGACAAAATACACAGAGCAGTCCTGTTGTCCCACATTGCTAAAACACGTAATATTCCTGCTTGTTTTCTCTGCCTTGATATCAAAAGAGCCTTTGTCTCTATTTCCTGGAGATATATGCAATATACGTTACAGAAATGGGGATTTGGTCCAAACGACACAAATTGGATTTTTGTACTTTATAACAAACCAAAAGCATACGTCAAATATGCCGGTTATAAATCTGACTCTTTTGATATTGAGCGAGGTACTAGACAGGGATGTCCACTCTCTGCTTTACTCTTCACCCTTCTTATAGAACCTCTAGCACTAAAAATTAGAAATGAACCGACAATTACTGGAATAGAAATAGCAGGGTGTCATCACAAACTTTGTCTATTCGCTGATGACATTCTCTTATTTCTTTCATCACCGCAACTGTCTGGCCCTAATCTTGTGCCAACTGTCTGGCCCTAATCTTGTGCCAACTGTCTGGTCCTAATCTTGTGCCAACTGTCTGGTCCTAATCTTGTGCCAACTGTCTGGCCCTAATCTTGTGCCAACTGTCTGGCCCTAATCTTGTGCCAACTGTCTGGTCCTAATCTTCTGCCAACTGTCTGGCCCTAATCTGCCAACTGTCTGGCCCTAATCTTGTGCCAACCGTCTGGCCCTAATCTTGTGCCAACCGTCTGGCCCTAATCTTGTGCCAACCGTCTGGCCCTAATCTTGTGCCAACCGTCTGGCCCTAATCTTGTGCCAACTGTCTGGCCCTAATCTTGTGCCAACTGTCTGGCCCTAATCTTGTGCCAACCGTCTGGCCCTAATCTTGTGCCAACCGTCTGGCCCTAATCTTGTGCCAACCGTCTGGCCCTAATCTTGTGCCAACCGTCTGGCCCTAATCTTGTGCCAACCGTCTGGGCCTAATCTTGTGCCAACCGTCTGGCCCTAATCTTGTGCCAACTGTCTGGCCCTAATCTTGTGCCAACTGTCTGGCCCTAATCTTGTGCCAACTGTCTGGCCCTAATCTTGTGCCAACTCTCAATCATTTTGCTGCAATTTCAGGTCTTTACATTAACCCTAAAAAAATGTCTAGCTCTAAACATATCCCTCTCAAATTTGGAATTATCTTCTGCAAAAATTGGACTCCCATTTCCATGGACTGACAGATCAATCCCATACCTTGGTGTGCGACTTACATCATTATTATCTGATTTATTTTCAGCCAACTATCCTCAGGCATTGAAAAGTATATCAAATATGATTGATTCCTGGTCCCACCTTCCAATTTCGTGGTTTGGTGGAATAAATGCCATTAAAATGACATTGTTACCTAAATGACTTTATTTGTTTAGAGTTTTATCAATTCCAATCCCAGCACATTATCTGAGAATTATACAAAGGAAAACAATGTCATTCATCTGGGGATCTTCCAAACCACGGATTCAGCAAAATACACTTTATTTACCTAAAATAAATGGGGGATTAGGGTGTCCTAATTTTGCATACTATTATAGGGCAGCACATTTAGCAAATATCACTAAATATCATGCTCAGCATGAAGTCCCACTTTGGGTATCTATTGAAGCTGCTGAATGTGATCCTATTTCTATTTCCAACGTACTCTGGATGTCTTCAAAAGACCGCAAAAAACTACGAAACCCGGTTACCAAACATTTTATTTCCCTCTGGGATAGATTGTAATTTAAAAATCAGTTACAATCCTTACATAATCCTTTACTCTCTTTTTTCATAAATCCTGTGTTTTACCCTGCATGGGTATATCCCAAATCCTTCAAAGAACGGACATCTAGAGATGTAATTCACATGCACACATTTGTAAATTCTTCATCATTCATTTCTTTTCCCAATTGATGTAAAATGTATAATATTCCACAATCCGAGTTCTTCAGATACCTCCAAATCAAAAACTTTTTCGCACCGTTATTAAATACTGTAACATCTCTAACCCACTTGTCCACTATTGAAGCGATTTGTAAGAATAACCCACATTCTAGAGGTACTATTTCTGTATTATATTCACATGAAATGGTTCATACCAATCATAACCAACCACAATATATACAGAAATGGGAAAAAGACTTGAAAAGAAAACTGGATAACTCTGAATGGAATCAAATATGGTCTTCAACTAAAGCAGCATCACCCAATATATTGGCACTTGAAGCAAGTTATAAAGTGTTAACAAGATGGTACCTTGTACCCGCCAGGGTGGCAAAATATCTACCAAATGACTCTGCACAGTGTTTTAGGGGATAAATGAATTGGGAACGTTGTTTCACATTTGGTGGATGTGTCCAAAAGCTCAAATATATTGGAAGGAAATTTTTAATATCGCATCTAAATTATTTGATAAGATCATTCCCTTTGATCCAGCAATAGCACTAATTAATCTGAAACCTGAAAATATAACACATGCTCAATTCAAATTGCTAATACAATTCTTTACAGCGGCTAAACAAACACCAGCAAGACCATGGAGATCTTCTAATCTAATCGTAAAAGAAGCATTAGATAAAATGAATAATACTATGACCCATGCTAAAATGATAGCTATTGACATGGACACGATCCCTGAGTTTGAAAGAACGTGGCAACCCTGGATAAACGATACTATACCACAAACCTCCGATAATCAAGTACTATTGCCGTGGTAAAATGAATGAAGAATATTAACATTTATGCTTCTTTAAATAGTAGTAATGGATTCTGGTCTTACCTCGCGGACTTCTCCACTCTTCCTTCTCTTCTTCACCTCCTTTCTCCTTTCTTTTAGTTTTTATGGTATATTTTTTGATTTCATAATACCCATATTGTTTAATTTATACATTTTTTTATTTTTCATATTTTCCACTCAACAGTCTCTTTGATATTGTCAAGATTGTAATAAATGTCTATTACTATTATAATAATACATAATATCTTGAACAAGTCTTATGTATTATCAATAACATTTTAATTTGTTCTTGATATTAATATATTGTCTCTAAGCATATAATATTTGATTACTTCCGTAAATATAATTAACCATCTTCTACAAGACTGTATTATCACTATTATATGTTACTTGTACAATGTCATTTCCATACTGAAATATATCATAAAATATTTTGACAAAGAAAAAAAATGTAAATCTCTGTTTTTTATTTTTTTTATCTCCATCACATGTTTTCTCTCCTCTCTTTTCTCCTCCACTAGGGAAGAGCTTTGAGAGGATGTGAATATCAGTGTGACTTCTGTTCCATTGTATTAGGCACATCCCTTGTCAGTTAGGGCAGGAAAGGTAGTTATGTGACAATGACAATGCAGTGTGTCCTGGGGCTGTCCATTGGTAGGTACAGGTGTACCTACCTACCTATGAGAGCTCTGATATGGGTGACAATACACGGCTGGACGGGAGAGCTTCTACTAAGCCTTATCACCATACAAAATATACAAGGGACATTTTATATTAGGAATTGGCAGGATCAACAGCTAATATGCCATAGATTTCATTAAGAAACCTACTACTATATATATATATACATGTACACACTATATTACCAAAAGTATTGGGACACCTGCCTTTACACACACATGAACTTTAATGACATCCCAGTCTTAGTCCGAAGGGTTCAATATTGAGTTGGCTCCGCCCCTTTACAGCTATAACAGCTTCACCTCTTCTGGGAAGGCCGTCCACAAGGTTTAGGAGGGTGTCTATGGGAAGGCCGTCCACAAGGTTTAGGAGGGTGTCTATGAGAAGGCCGTCCACAAGGTTTAGGAGGGTGTCTATGGGAAGGCCGTCCACAAGGTTTAGGAGGGTGTCTATGGGAAGGCCATCCACAAGGTTTAGGAGGGTGTCTATGGGAAGGCCGTCCACAAGGTTTAGGAGGGTGTCTATGGGAAAGCCGTCCACAAGGTTTAGGAGGGTGTCTATGGGAAGACCGTCCACAAGGTTTAGGAGGGTGTCTATGGGAAGGCCGTCCACAAGGTTTAGGAGGGTGTCTATGGGAAGGCCGTCCACAAAGTTTAGGAGGGTGTCTATGGGAAGGTCATCCACAAGGTTTAGGAGGGTGTCTATGGGAAGGCCGTCCACAAGGTTTAGGAGGGTGTCTATGGGAAGGCCGTCCACAAGGTTTAGGAGGGTGTCTATGGGAAGGCCGTCCACAAGGTTTAGGAGGGTGTCTATGGGAAGGCTGTCCACAAGGTTTAGGAGGGTGTCTATGGGAATGTTTGACTATTCTTCCAGAAGCACATTTGTGAGGTCAGGCACTGATGTTGGATGAGAAGGCCTGGCTCACAGTCTCCTCTAATTCATCCCAAAGGTTTTTTATCTAAAGGTTGAGGTCAGGACTCTGTGCAGGCCATTCAAGGTTTTACACCCCAAATGCTCTCATCCATGTCTTTATGGACTTGGACCTTATGTGTCTGATTTGGGGGATTTCCCTTCACTTCCTGTCCCCAAAAACAGGAAATGAGAGGAAATCCCTCCAAACAAAGTAAGGCAATGGCTGGTTGTCACCGGGGTCACTAGAACTAGCGTCCCCCTAGGTAGATCCCCCTCTGTTTGAGGAAAAATACAAAACGTGGGATTTTCTTTCACTTTTTGGTGATGACGGTAAACAGGACACAGAGAGCAATAAAAACCTTCCAGGGGTTCTAATCCCTCTCCACTTTACACAAAACAAACAAAATAAAAGCTTTTACCTTTAGATAAACTTTAAGGTGAAACTTCAACAGATTTAAAAGGCAGAAAATCCTGGAAGTCTGTAATCATTAATATATCATGAAATCTATTGATTCTAATGAATGGGGCCCTATTTTTACTTGGTCTCTGCCTTTTTGCAGTCCCTGTACAGCAGAGCTCAGACTGGGAGAGGGAGAAGAAGCCGTTGCTTGTGTTGCAGTGTAAGGATCTGACAGAAGGATGAGCCAGTTTGCTGCTTCCTTCTATTTTGCAGACACTGGGTGGGGGTGGGGAGGAGACCTGTATATGAAGGGGAGACTGCCGGAGACAACGACTGGCTCTCCTAACATTGTACACAGGACTGGGCTGTGGGGCAGAGCTGTGAAAAACTCAGAGCTGGATGGACAAATACAAATCATTCTGACAGGTAAAACAGCTGCTAAATCTGCAAGTCATGAAAGTATTTGTCTGTCTGTCTGTCCTGTGCAAAGTAACCAATCAGCTTCTAGATTTTATCTTCAAAGCTTAAAGTAGAACTCCAGGTAGAATATATATAGGATAGACTAATGCCCCGGACACACGCTCCGATTTCTCCACAGAAAACCTTCGATGGGAACTTGTTGTCGGAAATTCCGGATCTCAAATTCTCCGACAACAAAATCCGTTGTGGTAAATTCCGATGGTGTGTACACAATTCCGACGCACAAAGTGCCGCGCATGCTCGGAATCCAGCAGAAGAGCCGCACTTGGCTATTGATCTTCATTCTTCTCGTCGTACGTCTTGTACGTCATCCCGCGTTCTTGGCGATGGGAATTTCCGCCAAGATTTGTGTGACCCGCGTGTAGAGAAGACAAGTGTGAGCCGTGGATTGTGTGGTGGGAATGTGCGATCGTGTGTACGGGGCATTAGGCGACTTTCACACGGGGGCGGTGCCGGTGTTATCAGTAAAGTGCCGCTTTAGCGCTGTTGTAGCGCCGCTTTTCGGAGGCTAGCGGGGCACTTTTACCCCCTCGCTAGCGGCCAAATAAAAGGTTTGAAGCGCCCGTGTTGAGGCTGCCGAAGTGCTTTGCAGGCTCTTCAGGGGCGCTGCCCATTCCTTTCAATGGGCGGGGCGTTTTGGGCGCGGTCTATACAACAAAGATGCTGCTTGCAGGACTTTTTTTTCCTGTCCTCCAAGTGCCCCGCCCCCGGTATGAAAGAACTCGGGATTTACAGGAGCCTAAAAAGCACCCCAGTGCCAAAGGGGTGTAACGGAGGGTTAGGACCCCTGTCTGATTTATTTTTCACCATCTGTGTTCCATTGCAGAGATTTCCCTTCACTTCCTGTCCCAAAGCCAAACAGGAAGTGAGAGGAAATCTCTGTAAATTGAGGGACTTCCTTGGGGACCC
>JBBDGP010004002.1:0-55009 GCA_037952835.1 Lithobates septentrionalis | reverse complement strand
ACAAAGTGAATGGGCTGACAAAAGCCCAGGCGCCAGGACGCAATTTCTAGTCGCCATGGTGACCTGGCGCCTGAGATTTTACAAGCCCTGTACAAATACATAACATATACAACATGCTGTATCAATGTTATTAAATAAACATGACAAAGTAATAAAACTCCATGTGTTAAGAATATATTCATGCTGTAAAGCTCTGTTGGCGCTATATAAATCCTGTGTATATATATATATATATATATATATATATATATATATATATATATATATATATATATATATATATATATATATATAAAAATGTATAATGCCCATCATGACTTACATTTTTGTAGAAACATCAGGACAAAACCCAATACGTTTCAGAAAAAGTCCTTCTTCAGGGACATGCCGTCCTATAGTAGAACAACTTGTATATACAGATGGTTGCAAGCATAGGGCTACCAACACACTGCTCGTCCAACCTGGACGAGGATACATCCCAGGGGCCAATGCACATCCACTGAGGCTACCATGTGTAAGAAAGCAGCCACCCACTCCCATCTTGATGTCAGCCATTAACCATTGGATTGCTTCTAAATTGTTTTACTTGCATGGCATTGCTAAACGTGGTTTTCCATCCTCTGACAATGAGTACTGTTCATGATACTTTTATGTGCACAAACAATCACATTTTCTGGACAAGCTTGGGTGGTGTACCACCTTCTAAGGTCCAAGCAGTACTAATACACAAAGTTTTAGCTGAATGAACTTTGGACCATAAATGTAAAGGTTAGTGTAAAAAAAAAAAAATTATAATCTATATAATTGACAGTACTAATGTTTTTGTTGCACATAAATGCACTTATATGGGTAAAAAAAAAAAAAAAAAATTTGACTGAAGAAATCCCACAGAACAAACAATCGGACTTTATACCCAATAACGTTACAATAAACCACTTTGTGTGAACTGCAGCACCAGCACGACACTGTACACGAGATAACATACGGGATTAGTAAGAATTACAGAACGTTGGAACTGCTTTGAGGACTACATTAGTAGAGATTACAAATTGCTTACAGTCCCGCTAACACATGTCAACTACTCATACGTAAGATAACGGATAGTATGCAACAATCAAAAATACTCAGGTTTTACTAAATATATTGAGGGGCAATGAGATCGTTGCATGGACACAAGCACTGATCCTTAGATAAAAATCCAAAAGATCCTGCTCCACCACCCTAAGGATCAGCACTGATATCAATTCCATGTCTCCAAACCTGGCCCCGCCAGTCTGACCTGCTGTCTTCCTTGAGCTGATACTAAGAAGATCCAATCAAGTCCCCCAGCAGAATTGGGTGGGGGGATAAAATCTTCCAATTTTCAGGATGCTTCCTGGCTTTGCATGCTGTCTTCTTTAACCCTCCAGCTACTGATATATCAGCGCAGACGCACGTACCACTCTCCTTAGAGGACAAAGGCACAATGACAAGACGTTCAGTGCACTAGCGGGACTGGGAGCCGCTAGCAGCAGAGGAGTTAAGACGGCAGAATATTTAGGTGACAGATTTGCAGCAAATAAACAGATGGGTCACCGTGGAAACGAGGAGGGAAAAGGACATGTGAATTCCAAGATAACCCACAAACTCAGGAAAGAACAGGCGGTAGAGTAAAGTGATGTTGGATATCCACAAGCTGATGGTGAACATGCTGTTCCTAATGAAACTGCTGAGTATCCATAACAGCAGACTGGAAAATATACGGATAATGACCCATTTAGACAGCATGAACGCCAATGGTGTCAACCCTGACCAAGCAAAGCAGGAATTGCCGCTCAGTGGTCTGACTGCCCTAAACACTGAAATTTGGTTGCGTTGGATAACGGCATATCACCGCTCTGTTACATGTTAATAAAGGATTTATTCATAGAAAGCCATCAACTAAAACACAATTTTTACGTTTTCCATACACAGACTTGTTCAAGACTTGTTGTACTTGGCAGAAACAAATCCTATAGATTTGGCCTCCAGATACTGGATATGGACGGTAGGGATACACAGATTATTGAACGTCTTGTATTGCAGCTATTCAGATGTTTTTGTCTTCATAGTAACCAAGGCAAATTAGGAGATGGCCTAAAATTTCAATATCAATGAACTGCCTGCTTGGACAATTAGGTTCAGTTCACACTGAGGCGACTTAGTCGCCTTACAAGTCGCGCTCCATTTAGTGCAATGGTGCAGTTCTAATCAAGGTGACTCAAGTCACGACGACTTAGAAAAAGGTTCCTGCACTACTTGGGGGCGACTTGCATTGACTTCTATACAAGGAGTTGTTTGCAAGCTGCGCTGATGTCGCGCTGTGCGAACCGAACCTTAAACCTAAAAAGTTGAACTTCACCCAAAAAGGTGGAAGTTCCGCTTTTCCTCCTCTTTTTTTTTTGGTGGGAGGAAGCGGGTACCCAATTTTGACAGATACCCACTCCTACTTCCAGTCAGTTTGCCACCTTCCGCAGGCTCTTGGGACATGTCCCAGGGGACTGCGGGACCATTTAATGGGCACAGCACAGCTCACGCATGCACAGTCGGCTGTGAAGCCGCCAGGTGTCACAGTTGGCTGCCCACAGTTTGGGTGCAGGCGCCTGCACCCGAAGACCGGCAAAGTCAGGTGAGGGCATCACTGGATCCTGGGACAGGTAAGTGTGTGCGTTTTTAGTACAGTATTTGTAGCTGCAGACTTTTACAGGGTGAAGAACCTCTTTAAAATCACATTATGGCAGCCACTCTCTACCAGGGTTCCTCCAAAGTTTGCTAGAGGTACCTTAAGCTGTGGCCACTTCTCTCATTTGATGGTGTTCACAGTTTTGGGGGCAATGGCACTTACCAAGGCCAGCAGGATGACACCAATGATAATCTTAGTTGTCTAAGTGTGGGATTCCGACCACCACTGTAGTGGGGGCATTCTTCCTACTGGCCACCAATGAACTGGTTTAAGCAGGAGTTCCTCGAGACCTAAACAAGTTTTTTAAAGGCTCTTCTGGCACAAAAAGGTTGAGAAAGGCTGTAATATAGTTTCAGAATGAGGGAGATTTTGAAATCTTTAAAACCATTTAAAAAAAAAAACTAAAAGTCAGCAGCTACAAATACTGTAGCTGCTGACTTTTAATATATAAGACACTCATCTGTCCAGGTAGCCCGCTATGTCGGCCCTCAAGCCGATCCATCCATAGGCTTCGGATGCAGGCGCCGACATCCTTACTAAGGGAAACAGAAAGCGAAGCCTTGCAGCTTCACAGCTTGTTTCCTACTGCGCATGCGCGAGTCACGCTGCCCTTCCTGTGAGTGAGTCTCCCAGAAGCAGCGGGGGGGGGGGGGGGGGGGGGTCAGGGTGGAGGGGGGACACAAGGTAGGGCCGGAAGTTTCGAAGATCGTCACACAGCGATTCGATTGCAGCGATCTTGCCTGGTAGTGGGATGTGGGTACCTGGTTTTGACAGGTATCCTCTCCCCCCTCCCCTCCAATATGTGGCAGTGAAGGAGGGGGGGGGCAAGCAAAGCTTCCCCTTTTTGGGTGGAGCTCTGCTTTAATTGAACAAGCTGAAGTTAGAAGCGGATTGGCTAAGATGCACAGCTGCACCAAATGTTGCACTTTCCAGTTTTAGTAAGTCAATCCCACTGACTTTAGTGTTTTCCGTCACAGAGCAACTACACAGATCAGGACTTCCAAAGTCTGTATAAACTGCGTGTTCTTGTTCAGTGACTGAAATGCATAACTGTTTCCTATCTGCCCCATTCACACTGCAACACAGCTAAGAGGTGTGGTGGGTGGCAAAATGCAGACTATAGGGCAGGGGTCAAGTCCTGGGAAATAAAGTGGGAACTCACCCAAGATTCCCCTCACTGTGGCCATCAATGCAGACTCACTCTGCCCATCAAATGCAGACTCACTGTGCCCATCATTGCAGACACATTGTGCAACATAGCCTCACTCGTGCCTGGATTACGCACAGTGTGGATCTCCCGCTGTGTCACGGAGCTTAGGTCTGCAATGTTCGGCGGCCGGCCACTGTAACAAAGTCCCGCCTCCTAGACCGGCAGCGGCTCCTGTGATAGACGGAACACCGATCCAAGGCCAGGAAATTGAATCAGTGTTCCGTCCATCATAGGAGGGAGGAGGACTCTGCACCTGAGCTCCCAGGATCACCCCGAGTGCCACTGCAGCCACAGCGCAAAGCGGTCCCAGGGCAGACGGCCTACCAGGAAATGTCCCGGTAAGCCAGTCCGGCCCTGCTGCTACGGAGTTCCTGCGGTGAAAAAAAATACAGGAACAATGTTCCCAAGCGTTCCCGCAGGACTCGAGCCCTGCTATAGTGGGAGATTTACTAAAAGTGGTGCATGCAGAATCTGATGCAGCTGTACAAAGTAACCAGATTATAACTTCAGCTTGTTCAATTAAGCTTTGACAATAAGTGCTGGTTCACACTAGATGCAGTGCGAATTCACAGCAAATTCGCTCGAAAATACGCAGCACATCTAAATCGCAACCTGTTCATGCGAAATGATTGCGGAGTGTATGTTAAGTTGGACACCCTGCAATCAGTTTTTAAAATGCAGTGTTATTAGCGCAGTCGGATCGCATGGGTGTTCACACCCATGCGATCAGATTCAAAAAAAAAAAAAAAAAAAAAAAAAAAAAAAAAGGGGGTCCTGTACAAGTTTGGTCCAAATGCGATGCAAATTCAACCATAAATTTTGTATGGCCGAATTCGCACTGCACAGACATTGCATGTGATCTGCACAGCAATGTGCTGCAAATCACATGCGATGTCTGGCATCTCACTAGTTTGAACCAACCCTCAAACCTAGAAGCTGATTGGTTACTATGTACAGCTGCACCAGATTCTGTGTGCATTAGTTTTAATAAATCTCCTTCATATCGTTTTTACAGCAGCACACTGGGAGGTACTGCATGTCACCGCAGTGTACTGAGACATGAATAAAGTGCCACTTTAAATAAAGTAAAAATAAATAAATAAATAAACAGTATGGTACACTAAAATGGATTGCACTGCAGCCTCGCTGCCCCTGACCCATCAGCAGCCTGCATGCTAAAGGCGTTTTAGCATGTGGTGCTGCGTGAACTAGCCCCAAAGCCTTATTCCCAAGAATGCTGAGGCCTGCAGTCCGTGAATAGGTCATGTGCTTATGTGACTTGAGCCACCAGATGCTCCATGTAGGTCTATGGGGATGCATCGGCTGCACAGGCATGGGTGCAGGCGAGTGGCCCCAAACACAGACAGTGTGCGTTCAGGGCCACAAATGAGCATGCCTATCAGATTGGGATAAGAGGCTGTGTCCATGCAGCCGTTCCCTCCCCAAAGCCTTAAATGGTCTGCCTGCCTAGAGTACTGGCCCATTCAGGGACTACGGGCCTCAGCGCCCAACTAAATGAGTTCACACTGGCATTAAAGCGGGGGTCCACCTATCTATCGTTTTTTTTTTTTTTTAGTTCATTCACAAACTTTTCTTCTCAGCATTACATACTTACATATTGTGTGTAATTTGTCCGCCTGTGTCAGATTTCGTCGGAAAGAATAACTTATATTATTCACTGCAGGCGGTTTCCATCTTCATTGTGGGCATTTGAAGCCCACAAGCATTTATTTCCTGGATGTGGTGAATACTGTGCTCCCAGCATTCACCGCTCGTTCCCGCACATGCTCAGTGGCATCCTGGGAAGCCTGAGACTAGCTCCCAGGAGTCTGGGAGAGGCTAGAAACACGCCTACTCCCACGGGAGGAGAACCAGGAAGTGCAAAGAAGAATAGAAAAATAAAAGGTAATTACGGCGATTTAAATTTTTTTAAACGGCATGTCAGCATCTAGGCAAGGAAGAGAATACATACAGATATTGTTCAAAATTTGGGTGGAACTCCGCTTTAAGACCCCTTTCACAATGAGGCGGTTTTCAGGCATTTTAGTGCTAGAAATAGCGCCTGGAAAAAATAAAAATAAATAAATAGCCTCCCATTCATTTCAGTGTTATTTTTCACAGTGGGGTTCCCCTGCGCTTGTGGGACGTTAGGAAAAGTCCTGCAAGCAGCATCTTTGATCTTTGGGGCAGTTTGGGAGCGCTCTATTTAGCAGTCCCAAAACGCCCTGCTCATTGAAATGAATGGGCAGCGCTTCCACAGCAGCGCTTTCAGTGTGAAAGCAGCCTAAGAGCAGGCGTTTGACAGGCGTTAAATATGCCCCTCAAATGCCTATGCACAAGATATAATAGATAGCACATTGTGCTGCTCACACTAAGGCTACTTTCCCACTGAGGCGTGCGGGCGCCGGCGGTACAGCGGCGCTAAATATAGCACCGCTTTACCGTCGTTTTAGCGGCGCAGTTTTAACCCCCGCTAGCGGCCGAAAAATGGTTAAAACCGCCTGCAAAGCGCCGCTGCAGCAGCGCTTTGCGGGTGAGTTTGCAGCGCTGTCCCATTGTTTTCAAAGATGCGGCTTGAGTGACTTTTATGACTGCCCTGCAAGCGCACCGCTCCAGTGTGAAAGCCCTCGGGGCTTTCACACTGGAGTGCATTGAGCAGCTCTTTCGGGGCGCTTTGCAGGCGCTATTTTTAGCACTTTAGCGCCTGCAAAGCGCCTCAGTGTGAAAGGAGTCTTAGCGTTAGCGTCACTTCAAAATTGAAGCCTCATGTGGAGTCAGGAGGCATTTGAAGCCTGTCAACATCTCCCATTCAAGTCTATGGCAACGCTCCGCAAACGCTCTAGCAGATGTTTTTGGCGTGGTTTTGGCGCGGTTTGCGGAACGTTAAAATTTGTTTATTTCTGTCACTTTCCATTGTGGAGCAGTTTTAACCCTCAAACGCTACGAAACTGTGCATAGGGCGTTTAGGCAGCGTTTTTAGCGCTTGTAAAACACCCCATTCTAAAGCTCATCGACACCTGTCTGATGCCCATACCAACGCCATAGGAGCGTTTGTTGAGCGTCAGAAATGTAGTCAAGTGTGAACAAGCCCCAAGAGGTGCCAAATCCAAAATATTGAAAATGACATTAAGGTGTTAAAGCTCGTATGAGATTATAGTGAACGGCGATACTTCAAAGTCGCAGGTAAATGGTATATGAACACTTCAAGCTGGATCTGAATGAATGGGCCTTGTACTTGAAAAGTGAAAGGAAAGATTAGCCTATAACAAGCTATTGGAATCCGGCCACCTCCTGTCATATCAGGTTACAGAATGTAAGGGAGAGGCCGATAAGCACACTACGGGTCATACACACACTTTCCTACCAGGACCCGTGTCATCTGACGCCACCTGTCCAATGGGTGAGCCCCGTCAGGTCCTGGAAAAAATACAATGTGGTTTTCAAACCATAATTCTTATGCATATTTACCGAAAAATGTATTATTCAAATTCAATCTGATATCAGTATGAAATCAAATATCACAAAATGAAATGATACAAAAATACATTGCAGGAATGTAGTTTGAAAAATGAACTTGTTGTCCATAGCAACCAGCCGTGTCCACAGTCTGGGTTTGAGACTAACCAGGATTCTGCTGTTGCTACGAGTAACAGAAACAACCCCGTTACTATGCAGAAGGGCCACCATTGGACATAGGGCCCGGAAGATCGCAGCTATAACTGGATATAGCACTGACTATTATAGCACCCATCAGCTTCTCCAGTGGTCCCACAGGTATGACTGAATCCAGTGGTGCAAATGGAGTCCGAGATCTCTGGTCCCCTACCACTGCCCTGTGGTGATGTCCTCTTCTGGATCCTGAAATGACCCCGCCACGGAACATCTAACAGGAAGTATTTGTATCCTGAAGCCACTGATGTGGACATCCAAAGAAGGACTCAAGCAGGAAGTAAACATAAGAGGAGATTCGGGACTGCAGTGCTGTGTGACAGCAAGTAATGGTAAGAAAAAAAACTGGCATTTCGATTCAGAGTTTGAGTCCCCCCCCCCCCCCCCCCCCCCGATAATCAGATAGAGGGGGTGAGCAGAGGGCGACATCAATCCTAGAGTAGAACTCCAGATCATTTTTTTGAAGTGCAGGAGGTCAGATTTTTAGCAGGACCTGCAACCACAACATGTGACAATGCACATTACAGGCAATGGTGCAATGCGGTGCCATTTGCCAACAGATTTGTATAACAGCATGAATGGTGGTGTGCTGAAAAAAAAAAAAAAAAAAAAAAAAAAAAAAAAAAAAAGGTGCATGTGCCATTTTTTGCCAGTGCACATTAGTGTGCTGAAATGCGCATTCATCGCAAAGTGAGTTGGGGTGCCATGCAGAATGAATGGCATTTCATCACACCAACGCATTTAACATGTATTACCGAAATGACAGAGTGACCAAGCCCTTACATTGTGCATTTACACCGCAAGATCTCTCCTTGCCGCCTGTCCCCACACCGCAAGATTTCTCCTTGCCGCCTGTCCCCACACCGCAAGATTTCTCCTTGCCGCCTGTCCCCACACCGCAAGATTTCTCCTTGCCGCCTGTCCCCACACCGCAAGATTTCTCCTTGCCGCCTGTCCCCACACCGCAAGATTTCTCCTTGCCGCCTGTCCCCACACCGCAAGATTTCTCCTTGCCGCCTGTCCCCACACCGCAAGATCTCTCCTTGCCGCCTGTCCCCACACCGCAAGATCTCTCCTTGCCGCCTGTCCCCACACCGCAAGATCTCTCCTTGCCGCCTGTCCCCACACCGCAAGATTTCTCCTTGCCGCCTGTCCCCACACCGCAAGATTTCTCCTTGCCGCCTGTCCCCACACCGCAAGATTTCTCCTTGCCGCCTGTCCCCACACCGCAAGATCTCTCCTTGCCGCCTGTCCCCACACCGCAAGATTTCTCCTTGCCGCCTGTCCCCACACCGCAAGATTTCTCCTTGCCGCCTGTCCCCACACCGCAAGATTTCTCCTTGCCGCTTGTCCCCACACCCCAAGATTTCTCCTTGCCGCCTGGCATTTCATCACACTGACGCATTTAACATGTATTACCGAAATGACAGAGTGACCAAGCCCTTACATTGTGCATTTACACCGCAAGATTTCTCCTTGCCGCTTGTCCCCACACCGCAAGATTTCTCCTTGCCGCCTGTCCCCACACCGCAAGATTTCTCCTTGCCGCCTGTCCCCACACCGCAAGATCTCTCCTTGCCGCCTGTCCCCACACCGCAAGATCTCTCCTTGCCGCCTGTCCCCACACC
This sequence comes from Lithobates septentrionalis, assembly GCA_037952835.1. Classification (NCBI taxonomy): domain Eukaryota; kingdom Metazoa; phylum Chordata; class Amphibia; order Anura; family Ranidae; genus Lithobates; species Lithobates septentrionalis. Next base: position 45,801 of record JBBDGP010004002.1, on the reverse strand, counting down.
GCAAGATCTCTCCTTGCCGCCTGTCCCCACACCGCAAGATCTCTCCTTGCCGCCTGTCCCCACACCGCAAGATCTCTCCTTGCCGCCTGTCCCCACACCGCAAGATTTCTCCTTGCCGCCTGTCCCCACACCGCAAGATCTCTCCTTGCCGCCTGTCCCCACACCGCAAGATCTCTCCTTGCCGCCTGTCCCCACACCGCAAGATTTCTCCTTGCCGCTTGTCCCCACACCCCAAGATTTCTCCTTGCCGCCTGGCATTTCATCACACCGACGCATTTAACATGTATTACCGAAATGACAGAGTGACCAAGCCCTTACATTGTGCATTTACACCGCAAGATTTCTCCTTGCCGCTTGTCCCCACACCGCAAGATTTCTCCTTGCCGCCTGTCCCCACACCGCAAGATCTCTCCTTGCCGCCTGTCCCCACACCGCAAGATCTCTCCTTGCCGCCTGTCCCCACACCGCAAGATTTCTCCTTGCCGCCTGTCCCCACACCGCAAGATTTCTCCTTGCCGCCTGTCCCCACACCGCAAGATTTCTCCTTGCCGCCTGTCCCCACACCGCAAGATTTCTCCTTGCCGCCTGTCCCCACACCGCAAGATTTCTCCTTGCCGCCTGTCCCCACACCGCAAGATTTCTCCTTGCCGCCTGTCCCCACACCGCAAGATCTCTCCTTGCCGCCTGTCCCCACACCGCAAGATCTCTCCTTGCCGCCTGTCCCCACACCGCAAGATCTCTCCTTGCCGCCTGTCCCCACACCGCAAGATTTCTCCTTGCCGCCTGTCCCCACACCGCAAGATTTCTCCTTGCCGCCTGTCCCCACACCGCAAGATTTCTCCTTGCCGCCTGTCCCCACACCGCAAGATTTCTCCTTGCCGCCTGTCCCCACACCGCAAGATTTCTCCTTGCCGCCTGTCCCCACACCGCAAGATTTCTCCTTGCCGCCTGTCCCCACACCGCAAGATTTCTCCTTGCCGCCTGTCCCCACACCGCAAGATTTCTCCTTGCCGCCTGTCCCCACACCGCAAGATTTCTCCTTGCCGCCTGGCATTTCATCACACCGACGCATTTAACATGTATTACCGAAATGACAGAGTGACCAAGCCCTTACATTGTGCATTTACACCGCAAGATTTCTCCTTGCCGCTTGTCCCCACACCGCAAGATTTCTCCTTGCCGCTTGTCCCCACACCGCAAGATTTCTCCTTGCCGCTTGTCCCCACACCGCAAGATTTCTCCTTGCCGCTTGTCCCCACACCGCAAGATTTCTCCTTGCCGCTTGTCCCCACACCGCAAGATTTCTCCTTGCCGCTTGTCCCCACACCGCAAGATTTCTCCTTGCCGCCTGTCCCCACACCGCAAGATTTCTCCTTGCCGCCTGTCCCCACACCTCAAGATTTCTCCTTGCCGCCTGTCCCCACACCGCAAGATTTCTCCTTGCCGTCTGTCCCCACACCGCAAGATTTCTCCTTGCCGCCTGTCCCCACACCTCAAGATTTCTCCTTGCCGCCTGTCCCCACACCGCAAGATTTCTCCTTGCCGTCTGTCCCCACACCGCAAGATTTCTCCTTGCCGCCTGTCCCCACACCGCAAGATTTCTCCTTGCCGCCTGTCCCCACACCGCAAGATTTCTCCTTGCCGCCTGTCCCCACACCGCAAGATCTCTCCTTGCCGCCTGTCCCCACACCGCAAGATTTCTCCTTGCCGTCTGTCCCCACACCGCAAGATCTCTCCTTGCCGTCTGTCCCCACACCGCAAGATTTCTCCTTACCGCCTGGAGATTTCGCTTTATTGTCTGTTCTCACACTGGGAGATTTCGCTTTACCATTTGTTCACTGGCACAGGAAATGACAAAAACCTCTTAAAAAAAAAAAAAAGTTAACTCGAATGGCACATCAGCTTCAGGCATGTGTCATAAACCACAAGCTTCAAATCCTGGGGTTTCCTGTCCATCTGACACATTGAAGTGTCGATTAAGGGAAATTCAAATATTACACAAGAACAGTTAAAACTGCTTAATAACAGGAAAAGATTTCCAAACATAGCACTGTATAGAGAAGCAATACCCCAATACAAGTGAATGTGTACAGATTTCGTAGTACACTCGTTATCAAGTATACTGCGCTAACACAGCTGTGCAGGATCGCAGTCCCATGAGTTAGATGGAGGGAAACGTATTTCCTGATCCCGCGGGGTAATCACATGAGATATACCTAACCTACAGAGATAAGAGGAAAGAAAACGTCTATGGCAGAGAACTAGAGAACGGATGTAGAAGTCATACACAAGGGTCATGATGGAAGGAAGGAGGAGATCAGGGACTGAAGATTACATAATAAGCTGGTCATACACAGGAAGATTTGTGTTCAAACGTTCATAGGAAAATGGTTAATTCGAAAACTCTTTCTTTGCATTGAGTTAATTAAAATTTCAGACAGACATTCTGTTTGAATAGAACCCCAGACGCATTAGACTCATCATACATGTTACAATCCACTTTAGGCAGGCAGGTCCTGTCACTACACATTTGTTGGCAGATCTAAAGAAGATTGTATAATCAGGCTGCAACGTGTGTGGCAAGCTTAAAAACAGGTTTTATTACACAATGTACAATTTTTTACAACGAAAGCCACATTCATTAATGAACAATTTCCCTTTCTGCGCCAACCAATTTCCTCATCACTACAGTCGATAAGAGGCCAGTTTGATCTCAACAACCATTAGAAAATTGATCAAATGTTCCAAAAATTAAAAACTTTGGAAGAAAATTCTACTGTTGTATGATCACCGATAGCGGGAGCATGAAAGCACCAATCAATGAGTGGACTATATGTACAATGACCCGTAGGGCTCATACACAACGTATCTGTTCAGATCAACACATGAACACACAACTGTCTTCTATGTACAGGGCACCTTAATATTTAAGAAGCGCAAAGCACTAGAAATGCACCAAAATTTCAGTCGCCGAAACATATCGGGCGGAAATGGTGTTATGCCAATAAGAGAAAAAGGTGCCGATAATGGCGCAGAGTGTCGATTTCATCGCAATTTCGCTGCACTTATGGTTTAATAGGTCGTGGCTCAAAAGCTGCATCAAAAAGGTAACATGAGTGTGTTAATGATGCGTTCTTAATGCATTTCAATGGGGAGGTGCGTTTTTTTTAACTGACCAAAAATACAGCAAGCGGTATTTTCGAGGCTCGATTCACACTTGTGCGATGCGGTAACCTGCGCGGCTTCCCGCATTGCACCTAAATTGCCGGTGGTTCACACCGACATCTGCTAACTGCTGCGGGTATCAATGTAAAGTTAATGACACCCCCAGATCGGTTTGCAGATCGCAGTGCGAACTGGGAAATGGTACAGGAATCGCATTATTATAGGTGTGAACACCCATGCGATCTGATTCCAGTGCAGACCCCCAAAAAATTTTTAAAAAAAGGGTCCTGTACCATTTTGTTGGGAATGCGATGCAACTTCAGCCATACAGGTTGTAAAGCTGAATTTGCATTGCACAGACATCGCAGCAATGTGGTGTGATTCACATGCGATGTCTGATCGTACAATTGTGAATCCAGCCTAACACGACAACGGAAGGGCAACAGACTAGTGTGAGGACATACAAAGAATTTAAAGGGATACATTTTTCTTGAGCTTTTCTTGCACTAAGACCTCATGCACACAGGATGTTTAAAAAAACGCCAGCACTTCTGCCAGAAAAAAGCAGCGTTAATGCGCCGTTAGCCGCGGTTTTGAATAGTGTTTATGGGCCTTTGGCGTTAACGGTATTTCAGTAAAAACACTCTAGAATGTAAAAAACGCCAAAGCACTTAAAAGCTTGCATTTAGCCGCGTTTTTTGGCATTTTACAGCTGAACAGCCTCTGCTCCTGGACATACAGGCTGACGGCTTTGTCTACTGCCCCTAAACGCTTATGCCTCCAAATGTCTCTGAAAGTTTATGTGTGCATGGACACATAGGCTAACATGGAGGGGCAATTAGAGGCAGTTAAAAAAAAAAAAAAAAAAAACACACCACACAGACAACACATCAGATGCACCCAACAGGAACGTCCTGTGTACATAAGCCCTAAAAAGGTGCCAATAATGGCCAAGAATAAATTCATATTCATCTAAATTGATATTAATTAAAAAGTGGAAGATAAAAATATTTTTTAAAAAAACTGTAATTTTCGATTTTCAGCCGAGTGCATCCTGCATTTTCGATTTTGGTACCAAATTTAGTATTTGGGGAAGGAAGTGGCACTTGAGGAGAGCAGAAATGCGGTAGGTTTTCAATACTAGGGCCCTCGGAAAGGAAAGTATAGAAACGCTTATTTTACAGGTGACCTATTTTGTGAAACTGATTCTGTGGCAACAGGGCTTGGCACACATGGGCAGTTTTTGTTACTAAAATCACCCATGATGCCCCTGGGGTTACTCTCTAGCAATCGATCGCTTTACTTGGAGAACAATAGAGTATAGTATGTAGTTGCTCCAAGTTTGTGTGATCACTGCTCCATGCAACTTTATGTGTAGCGATCACTAGTATAGAAATGCATGTGTAGCGATCACTAGTATAGAAATGCATGTGTAGCGATCACTAGTATAGAAATGCATGTGTAGCGATCACTAGTAAAGAAACGCATGTGTAGCGATCACTAGTAAAGAAACGCATGTGTAGCGATCACTAGTATAGAAATGCATGTGTAGCGATCACTAGTATAGAAATGCATGTGTAGCGATCACTAGTATAGAAATGCATGTGTAGCGATCACTAGTATAGAAATGCATGTGTAGCGATCACTAGTAAAGAAACGCATGTGTAGCGATCACTAGTATAGAAATGCATGTGTAGCGATCACTAGTATAGAAATGCATGTGTAGCGATCACTAGTATAGAAATGCATGTGTAGCGATCACTAGTATAGAAATGCATGTGTAGCGATCACTAGTATAGAAATGCATGTGTAGCGATCACTAGTATAGAAATGCATGTGTAGCGATCACTAGTAAAGAAACGCAGGCATATTTTCCACTAATAAAAATTGCCAGTGAGTCAGACTATCACAAGGCAATATTCTCATGGATACAGAAAGTAGTAAAAAAACATCGTGTTCACATAAAAACTCAGTGAACACTAGATTAAATGTGACATGTCATGAGAGAAACACATTGCTGTCCTCCTTTAGAAATGCTAATTGCCTGGCCGTCTTCAGCTTCGGTACCTTCCAAGTCGCTGACCCTAAACAAGCATATAGCAAGTAGAACCAGAGTGAAACCAGAACTTCTGATCTGCATACATGCTGGCTCAGTAAAATAATCAGGAAGAGAGTCAGGCAACCAGCATTTTCAGGGGGTCAGCAGTAGCAGCCCACCTTTCCCCTCAAAGTTTCCTTTAGCGCTCATACACACTATATGCAGTGACCTGCATTTTTCTGCCCAGATCACATTGAAAACAATTGTTTCCTATGTGCCATGTTCACACTACAATGCTGCGGGGATGTGCGGAACGGGAACGATACAGATGTGCTGTACGTCAAATGGCCCCGCAGGTCATCGGACAACAGGGGTCTCAAACTGGCGGCCCTCCAGCTGTTGTGAAACTACAAGTCCCATCATGCCTCTGCGAGTCATACTTGTAACTGTCAGCCTTGCAATGCCTCATGGGACTTGTAGTTTCGCAACTGCTGGATTGCCACCAGTTTGAGACCCCTGCCGTACAGAGAGCAGAAAGGAGCTGACATTTGTACATTCTAAACCTGCTTCCACTGCTCATAGGCATATTTGTGGCGGCAGGACGGGTGGGTCACTAAAGTAGAAATACACTATCAGAGCACCACAATGCAAAAATGCTATTTAATTCATTTTTAATATGCACAGCAAACTCGCCCATCTATTTCCCCATGCTTTATTTTGATGAGAAATCACGTTGAGAAACACCTCCCTAGCGCCTCTGGCCACGGCCATCTTGAGTAAGGGCAGATGATTCATGTAACATTTACTTCCTGGAATCCATATGCCCTTACCTCAGGCATGCAGTCAAGAGGGTATGCATCGCTGAGAAAACCCCCACCTCCCCTCCTGAAGATTACTGGGATGTAGAACATATTTCGCCTAAGCCAGAAACCAGAAGTAACTATAGTGTTAAAAAAAAAAAGTTTAAAACTACTAATTATTATACTTTCCTATCTATTGACAAATGCTAGCAGCATAAGGATAAAAAATATAGTCAGTGTAGATCGAGAGAGTGAAGTTCTGTTTTAATGACCACCAGCCACTGCTCCTATATGTCCATATGGAGACCACCATTTTGTGCTGACCGCGCGCTCACGACATAATGACCGAGATGCCACCGACACTTCCTAATCATTGTTTACAATTGGGAGCTCCTGATCATGTGACCACTGTGGCAAGCAATGTCACATAAATCGGGAAGACTGCCTCCCATCATTAACATGAAACTAAACCGGATTTGTAAAAAAACTGAGCAGACAGCATTTTGTTACAAAAGAGACAAGCTATGTTGTCTACAATAACACACTTACCTGTCTGCTTACAGTCCTCTGCTGAACGCACACAGAGCTGTTCACATGCATTCCCAGCACACGGTAGTTGGTGCCGGAATGACAGACACCTGTGTGCATGTGCGGGATGACGTCATCCCCACTGGCTGAAAAACCAAGCCCCGGAAGTTGCCCGGGGAGAGATGACAGCGGCTGGAGCTGCTGTGCTCGTCGCTGGAACGATCGGGTTCAGGTACGTAAAAGGGGGGCAGCTGCAGCACAGAAGGTTTTTCACCTTAATGCATAGAATGGCTTCACAGCCGAGCCCAGCGTTGTGAATGGCCGGGCAATCTCCTGGGACCTGTGACGTGTCCCAGAAGATCGCAGGGAGGGAGGGGGCAGAGGTGAACTTCCTTCCGGCACCAGGGGAGGAAGTGGGAGCTGGGTGCCTGTCAAAACTGGGTACCCGCTCCCCCCCCCCCCCCCCCAAAAAAAATGGAATGCCAAATGTGACATGTCAGGGGGTCACCAGTGCTTAACGCGGAAGTACCATTTTTGGGCGGAACTTCGCTTTAAGCATACTTCCACGTATGGGGGATGCACAGGTGTTCCATGCACCCCTGTGCAGGCAGTCCCACTGGGACACAGCAACTGTACAGACACAGCCACTGCTCCCAATCTGACATCTGTATGGGTGCACATTCCTGATCTCACATTGTCTGCATTCAGGGACCCGCAGCGGATGTGTCTGTGCAGCTGCTGCGTCCCAATTGACATGAATGGGACTGTTTGCAAATCCTGTAGCTGCTGATTTTTAAAGCGGGATTCCGGTCGTAAATAAAAAAATTTAAAAGTCAGCAGCTACAAACACTGTAGCTGCTGACTTTAAATAAGTACTTACTGGTCTTCTGTCTCCAAGTCCTCTAAGTGTGTGACCCAAAGGGAGACCTCTATGAAAATTCTTATGTTTTGGTATAGAACCCCTGACGTTATCCATAAGTACGACCCCTCAGTCCCGCCGCGCTGTTGGCGTTGTGGGATTGACACGGGTTCTTTATTCCATATATTCTGGCAGTGTTCAAGGATACAATCTTTCTGGGGGGAAGTGGGGCTCCTGATACAGAAAGTGCTGGATAAAACTCTCCCATTAGACCCATTACACTATTTGTTGGGCCTTCCTTTCCCTGGCTTAACCAAAAGAGCTAACCGGCTTCTTTCTTATATACTATTGGCTGCCAAACGACTTATTCCCCTGTGTTGGCTGTCCGATGCCCCTCCCCCTTGGCCCAAATTTCTACAATTAGTAATTGATATCCGAAGGATGGAATATCTAACGGCCTCAGTACATGATACTATCCCCCAATTTGAAAAATTGTGGAAACCCTGGGATGAGTCGGAATTTGGGACTCCTATGCCAAACACCGTTCTTTAAGCTTTTTTTTTTTTGTTCTATACTGGCATGGGCGCCCCATATGATCACGAAATCCCATCCCCCCCCCCCCCATTTGCCCCATTTTCATATGTGTTATTCAGAACTTATTATTACATACCACATATCATTCATAGAATCTATGCTCCTCCTTTGATCCTGCACTTCTACTTTAGAAATACTCTTTTTCTGTATCCTAGACAAAAAGTACAGAGCGGTTTGTGCTCTGTAACTGTGAACTCTGTTCCTATGTACTTTACCTTGTTTTGTTATAAAGATGTCCTCAAATTTTTATATTTTATATTTTATATTGTACAACATTACTACTGTACTTGTTCATTCTACAATGTTAAAAAAAAAAAAAAAAACCTAATAAAAATACAATTATAAATAAATAAGTACTTACCTGTCCTGGGTGCCTGCTATGTTGGCCGCCCGAGGCCGACCCGTCCCTCGGCTCTCGGGTCCCGGCACCGCCATCCTAAGTAAGGAAACAGGCAGCGGAGCCTTGCGGCTTCACTGCAAGTTTCCTACTGCGCACGCGCAAGCGGCGCTCTGTGAATGTTCTGGGAACACACATAGTTCCCAGAACACCACGGGGCCACTCACCGAGGAGCAGAACACGCCGCGGAATAGGAAGAAGCAGATTAGAAAGACTGCCTAGCAACAAGGGTTTAGGTAAGTTTAAAAACATTATTTTTTTTTCAAATGTTTTTTTTTTTTAATTTTATTAGGATTTTTCATGCTATTTTTTTTTTTAGTGTGGCCCTCCACTTTAATATAAGCACACTTACCTGTCCAGGGATCCAGTGCCATCCTCACCTGGGCTAGTTCTTCACTAGACTTCGAGTTCCAGGTCCTAACTGTAGGCAGCCAGCTTCACAGCCGGCTGCCCACTGCGCATGCGCAAGCCTGGCTTTGTGAATGGTCCTGCAGTCTTCTGGGACCTGTGATGTGTCCCAGAAGACTACGGGGAGGTGGGGGAAGGAGAACGTCCGCTCGGATCGCCTATGCGATTTAAGAGGAAGTGGGAATGGGTACCTGTCAAAAAAAAAATAAAAAATAAAAAGAGAGTGTACCCCCTACCCACCCTCCTCCAAAGAAAACAAAAATGACATGCCAAATATGGAAGAGGAAAAGGAAGAGAGGGAGGAGGACTTTAAGTGGAACTTACCCATGTGGGTGGAGGTCCACTTTATGTATGCCTGTGTAAACAAAGCCTGAACGGTGTGAGGCACTAAAACTGCACATCAGACTACAGCCTCACTTCCTGGCAAAACGGACAACACAGCTGGCACGCCAAAACGAACCATTTTAGTGTTCGGGTAGTGTGACGGGCCTTGGGACTAATTGGGTAGGTTCACACTTGTGCGGGTGGTTCCTGTTGTGGGTCGGCACCTGTTCCCACAGCTGCAAATACCCGCACAGAAAAACGCAGGAGAGGAGTGCGGGTGCCATGAATCCTAATGGCACTGGAATTCGCAGCAGCCGCTTCCCATACTGCACTTGCGGTTTCTGTGTAGTCTGCAATTTTTACTTAAAACGGAGCCGGGACCTTTTCCTTTTTTTTTTAGAGCTGCACAAGTGTGAACCAGGCCTAAAATGTGTACGTACCAATATAGATTGTGTTAGGGTGGTGCGATGCGTTGTTACAAAGCTTTGCACTTTTTTTAAAAAACTTTATCGAAGTGTCACAAAATGACACTTCACTGAACTCTATGCACCAGAACACACTGCAAAAAAATACAAAACATGCTTCGTTTTTCTGCACAGCGTGAACAAGGAACATAGAGAACGATTGTTTTCTCCATGTCCTCATCTTTGCAGATCTCAGGTGGTGTGAAGAGGAGCCCTGCCGGGCGGTTTATCAGATCTTCGCACATTGTAGCAGAAAACAGCTACAGACAATGATTGAATTCTACAGATGTCCAATACTCACCACAGTACTGGAAGACAGACCGACAATAGAACATCTATAGACTAGACTGATCAGAGAGCTGTCGGAGCGGGTGGCACTCTTGCACAGCTCTGGGTTCGAATCCCACCCTCTATACTACCAGCTGCATGGAGTTTGTATGTTCTCCCTGTGTTCTCCAGTTTCCTCCCCCAGTCCAAATAATAATAATAATAATAATAAATATATATATACACACATACATACATACATACATACATACACACACACACACACACACACACACACACACACACACTGGTAGAACTGGTTTCTTCCCAAAGTTAGAAGTGCAGTAAGGAAGAAGATAAAGGATGATGTACTTATAATGTATACTAATGTACTTAGAAGTATATAATATACATAAAAATGACTGATGACAATGGCAGAATATAGTACAGAACACATAGAAAGAAGGACTAGATCTGAGGACAGTGTGAAAATCCCAGGATAATGAACCCCAAGTCCCAGCAAAGGCAGTAGAGCAGCACCCCCCTGCCCATAGTGGGTATGTAGTGCCTCCTGTCCATACACACAGCCCGGGCCCCCTTCCCTGCACTCACCTGGGCTCTCCCCGTCCCCAGCGCTCTGCTCTTCCTCTCTCCAGCACAACACACACTTTCTGGGCGTGGCGGCGGTTAGCCAGCTGGATGGGCGTTCTTTCCTGGCGTCCGGGCGTGGTTTCTTGTTGTGGGCGGGGCGCGAAGGAAACTAGGAAGGAGACACGTGGGTGTAAGCTGAGTCAGGAAGAGGTGTGAGGGGTTATTGGGGTGTACGGTGTGAGGGTCATGTGACCTCAGCTGAATACGGCGGGTTGCGGTGAAAAGTCTGGTGAGCGCCGCAGACGTACGTCACCTTTCCCATAGGGTGTGAGGGAGAGGTGGCGGGACTTGTCTGGACTGGTAGGAGCGGGGAATTGTGGAAAGGAATGTGTGGGAGCTGAGGATAGAAAATGGGAGACGGTGAGGAATGATTCCGGGCTGGTTCTCCTGAGCTGTCTGCCATACTGAGACATACAGTGATATATGAGCTCTCTGGAAGAAGCATTACCTCCCAGAACCAGGAGGGGGCAGAGTGCTCCATGACAATGAATTGATCTACAACGTGATAAATGTCTGAGTATAGCCTCAGGATGTGATGTTATTAACCGCTTCAGCCCCGGAAGGATTTACCCCCGTCCTGACCAGAGCACTTTTTGCGATTCGGCACTGCTTTGCTTTAACTGACAATTGCGCGGTCGTGCGACGTTACACTCAAACAAAATTGACATCCCTTTTTTCCCCATAAATAGAGCTTTCTTTTGGTGGTAATTGATCACCTCTGCGGTTTTTATTTTTTGTATTATAAACAAAAAAAGAGCGACAATTTTGGGAAAAAAAAGCAATATTTTTTACTTTTTGCTGTAATATCCGCAAATATATATATATTTAACTTTTTTTTCAGTTTAGGCCGATATGTATTCCTCTACATATTTTTGGTAAAAATTCGCAATAAGCGTATATTGATGTATTTGCGCAAAAGTTATAGCGTCTACAAAATAGGGTATCGTTTTATGGCATTTTTTCAATTAATTTTTTTCACTAGTAATGGTGGCGATCTGCGATTTTTATAGTGACTGTGACATTATAGCGGACACATCAGACACTTTTGCTACTATTTTGGGACCATTGTCCTTTATACAGCGATCAGTGCTATAAAAATGCATTGATTACTGTATAAATGACACTGGCAGGGAAGGGGTTAAACGCTAGGGGGCGATCACGGGGTTCAGTGTGTCAGAGGTAGTGATTCTAACTGTGGGGGGGGGTGGGCTTCAACTCGCATGACAGCGATCACCCCTCCCGATGACAGGGAGCAGTGATCTCTGTCATGTCACAAGGCAAAATGGGGAAATACCTTGTTTACATAGGCACTTCCCCATTCTGCGGCTCCGTGACAGGATCGCCGGGAGACCGGCAGACATCTAGTTCGTGCGCATGGTCACATACGCGGTGGGGGTGCGCGTGCCCGCTAACCCCGCCAATTAAAGGGGACGTACAGGTACGCCCATTTGACGTATATCGGCGTGCAGCGGTCGGCAAGTGGTTAAAGGAACAGGCCAATTTTTCAAACTTGTTGTTTACAAGTTATAATCATTTTTTTTTGCAAGAAAATTACTTAGAACCCCCAAACATTATATATTTTTTTCAGACACCCTAGAGAATAAAATGGCGATCGTTGTAATACTTTATGTCACACACCATATTTGCGCAGCGGTCTTACAAACGCAATTTATTAGAAGAGAACACTTTTTTGAATTAAAATATAAGAAAACCGTAAAGTTAGCCCAAATTTTTTTTTTATATTGTGAACGATAATATTATGCCAAGTAAATTGATACCCAACATGTCACGCTTCAAAATTGCGCCCACTCGTGGAATGGCGACAAACTTTGACCCTTAAAAATCTCCATAGGCGACGTTTAAAAATTTCTACAGGTTACCGGCTTTGAGTTACAGAGGAGGTCTTTTGCTAGAATTATTGCTCTTTCTCTAACAATCGCGGCGATACCTCACATGTGTGGTTTGAACACTGTTTACATATGCGCGACTTACGTATGTGTTCGTTTCTGCGCACGAGCCAAGCGGGACGGGGCGCTTTTAATTACTTTTATTTTTTTTCTTATTGTTTTTTACTTTTTATTTTTACACTGTCCCTTTAAGAACAAATTTTAGATCACTTTTATTCCTATTACAAGGAATGCAAACATTCCTTGTATTAGAAAAAAGCATGACAGGTCCTCTTTTTAATGTGAGATCTGGGGTCAAAAAATCCTCAGATCGCACATTTACACTTAGACCCCTTTCACACCGAGGGCGTTTTGCAGGCGCTATAGCGTTAAAAATAGCGCCTGCAATCCGCCCTCAAACAGCTGCTCCATTGTCTCCAGTGTGAAAGCCCGAGGGCTTTCACACCAGAGCAGTGCGCTGGCAGGACGTCAGGAAAAGTCCTGCCAGAAGCTTCTTCTGGGCGGTGAAGGTGCGGTGTGTTTACCGCTCCTCCACCACTGCACCCCATTGAAATCATGGGATACCGCCGGCAAAACGCTGCTATTGCGCCACATTGCGGGCGGTTTTAACCCTTTCTCGGCCGCTAGTGGGGGCTAAAATCGCCCCACTAGCGGCCGAAATGCGTCGCAAATCCGACGGTAAAACGCCACTAAAAATAGTGGTATTTTACCACCGACGCTATAGGCGGCTCGGTGTGAAAGGGGCCTTAAATGCAATTTTTTTAAAAAAAAATTTTTTTTCTAATAAAAAAAAAAAGTCATTTTTAAGGTTATTGGACAGAAGTGACGTTTGACGTCGCTTCCGTCTTCCAACATCATTGAGTCGAGTGGGGGCCATCATTTCCTCACTCGACACATTCCCTTTGAGGGGAAAGGATCAGATCGTTTCCACCGCTACTGATGGCTCTGGTAAGCGGCGGAGACGACCAGAACGCAGCGGGAGGGGGGTGGGCGCCTCTCCCGCCGCCGATAAAAGCGATCTTAGGGCGAATCTGGCATGGAGACCACTTTTATCCGAAAGCGGACCGCCTGCCGTTTAAGAATATACTGGGGTTATGGCAGCTATCTGCTGCCATAGCAACAGTATTTAATGTCAAAGTACCAACGTAAAACAACGGCGGGCGGACCGGAAGTGGTTGAATCCCATCTGACTAGAATTGTATGGATTTCATTGTACTGCAAATGAGCTGGTGGCCAACAAGTGATTAAAGCCCCCAAAACCCCTTTCTGCACAACCCTTTAGCCCGGGTTCATATATGTGCGGCCACTGGTTTATGCGCCTGGGGTCTGGGGCGTGTCTGTTCACCGGTTCAGATCCAAATTTTTGCACCTGAACCAAACCCAAATACACACAGGACCCTTTTTAAATGCGGACCGCGGCCACCCCTGACCTGTGTGAACCGGCTCCCCTGTCACTCCCCAGCCTTAAAAGAGAAGTATGGGGTTGTTTTTTTTCTTTTGTATAATACTTACCTAGGTGGCTGTAGCATCAGTCCCCCAGCGCCTCTAACACTGAGAACCGAGCGATCGAACACCGCTGATTGCTCTGTTCTGACAGCTCCGTGAGTAGAGAGTTGCAGACTGTCAGTCACAGTTCTCTGCTCTGCCCCCTCCTTGCTTATTGGAGCGCTGGTTTGTGGAGGGGCAGTGGCGGCTGGCTCAGGCTGTCAGTGGCTCACTGAGAGGTTGAGCCGGGTGTCGGTCCAGAGACCTGATGGGCTCAGTGGCTGCACGTGATGGGCTCAGTGGCTGCACGTGATGGGCTCAGTGGCTGCACGTGATGGGCTCAGTGGCTGCACGTGATGGGCTCAGTGGCTGCACGTGATGGGCTCAGTGGCTGCACGTGATGGGCTCAGTGGCTGCACGTGATGGGCTCAGTGGCTGCACGTGATGGGCTCAGTGGCTGCACGTGATGGGCTCAGTGGCTGCACGTGATGGGCACAGTGGCTGCACGTGATGTGCACAGTGGCTGCATATGATGGGCACAGGGGCTCCATTTTAAGGCAAAGTGGCTGTATTTGATGGGCACAGTGGCTGCATATGATGGGCACATTCTTGCACATCCTGGGAAGCACTGCGGGCAATGTGCATGCTGTTCACCTGGATGAATGACATGCATGTGGGGGCGGGGCAAGACAGATTTGCAAAAAAAACACTATGCACGTACAGGAGGTGTGAAGTGGGGGAAAGTTGTTCCAGAGGGTGAAGATCCGCTTTAATTTAGCCATTCCACTTTATAAATCCACTTACCAGTCTAAGGGCTGTCTCAAAAAAATCTCTAGGGTTTAACATTCAAACATTTGCCTCAATTGATCTTCCACCACTGCCTCTTGGGAGGAACTCCCCCTCCCAAGTAAAGTATAGTTCATTAATGTCGCCTGTGGGGGCCCCCCTCCAAAGCTTGGGTATCCTCGCAGCCTGGTATTGGGGTGAACTTGGTTGAGGGTGGTGCAAGTATCAATGTCCCACGGGACAAGTCCCAGTGTTCACGGGAAGCTTTGTATTCTATGAATGAGTCAAAGCTTCCTCTGGCTGACGCAGAGATCGTGGCATCATCCTTCCACCTCAGCCTACCAGAGGAAGTTTTGCACTGATTCAGGGCCAGCTCGCACCACATGCATTTCAGTGTGTTTTTTTTTCTGCATCCAAAATGCATGGACAGTAGGTTACATGTATTTTAATTGCAAAGATCACACTATTGCAGTGCATTTCAGTACAGCGTAGAGCTGAGAGCGCTGTCAACAAATGGAATGCATGGGCAGGGATGTCACCCATGGGCTTACTATGGGGCATCTGTTGGCTGTTCCTTCTCTCCCCTGAAGCTAGCTACTAGGAGCCAATGGCATGACTGGATTGTAGCGCTCTGATATTAGGTGGTGTTTGCAGGATAGTTAGTATAGGAGTTAGAAGGGGGTGGGAGCAGACTATAAAAAACTTCCATTACATGCTATATAACAGAATGTTCATACTCACAAAGCCACGAAAGCATTCATTTTGTATAGAGTGAAATACTGTATACCTGCCTTTAGCTGTCCCTCCCATCTTTTCAGTGTCCCCACTGCAGGTTGAGATTGTGTAGACCTCTACAGAGGATGCTCAATTTCAGTTCCCATCTAAGGTTTTCATTTCCACCTTTTCTTATCCGTGCAGCCCACATGACTATATATACAGTATTTATAGTCGCACATGTAGGCTCATATACAGTGGTAAGAGACATTCCCCTCCCTCCTCCTCCATGTCTTACTATTGCTAAACACTATGGGGGCGGGATGCTGGTTGATTACGTTCACTAAGAAACTCACAAAAACACTTCCTTTTATTATAAATCAGTATTAAATATATCTAATGTAAATGCTATTAACTGTAAAGTAGAAAAAGAGCCTTGGATACAGATGCCGTCTTAACAAAGTGAAAGCTGGTGTAGCACCCTCTACCTAGGTAGGTGCTAGAGGTGAGATTTTTGTCAAAGCAGGCAAATGTAGACAGGCCTGGCTGCTAGACGTGTTTGTTTTGATCGGTGTGGGCTGCGAGTGGCTCAGAGTAGGCTGGTGACTCACAGATCATCTTTCGGTTACCTGCCTCTGGCTTCTAGTAGATTCTAGAAGAGAAAAGGGGAAGAGAGGTGGAGCTGTCTGAGGTGTCTCAGGGAGCCCTGACCAATCCCCTACTAGGATTGGCAGGGGGCAGGAGATGAAGCACTAGGTTGTCAGGGCCTTTAAGGCACTCCCCAGTCTGGGGGGGGGGGGCTTGGGCCTGAGGAGTTCGGGTGCAAGTCGGAGCCTTTCTGAATAACAAAGGAGGATCTGGACAGGAGGGACAGAGAAAGACAGCAGGAGCTAGTGTTGCCAGGCGAGATTCCAGGAGGGATCCACCGGAGTACAGCCAGGAGGGCTGGTGAGTGACAGGCACAGTTGGGAGACCTGGGGAGGCATGCCGGAGCAGACTGGGAAGGTGCAGTCTGGGATGGATGTATAGCCAGCAAGAGAGACTGTGGTGTCATGGGCAGTGGAGTTGGGCAGCTGCAGCCAGGAGGGCTAGCAGGGCCTGAAGAGGACTGACTGGGAGCAGTAGTCCGCCAAAGGTCAGCTAGCACTAAAAGACTTTCCTATTTTGTTGCTATATCAAAGGGGCCCGCGGTCCCTGCCTGCAAATGGCAGTTGCTAAGGTCTGACCGAGTCAGAGTTGGGCCTACCATGTGCTAGCTGTACCAGGAACCAAGTATTGTACAGGAGAGAGAAGAACAGTCTGCAAATAAGCATTGTGCTGGAGGAGGCTGGAGCTCTAGAAGAGTAAATAGAGGTTCCTGCTGATCATTCAATTGATTCTGGGCATTCCATAATTTCACTTACCCTATCCAAGTTTAAAACCACTCTAAGGTGAATGGGAAGTGAATGCCGGGCTAGGCAGAGGTGACAGGTGTGACCACAATATCCAGCAGCCCCTACGAGGGTACTGCTACACTAGTGTTAATCATCTGACTCTGCCCACACCATATTAATGGATAAAAATACACTTTTGATGTTCAATAAAGGGTAATAGGGAGCTGTAAAAGTTATTTGATATTTAGAATCTAATTTGAATTGTTCTTCTGAATTTTTTTTTTTTTTTTGTCATGTGACTGGCATGGCACCAATCAGAGCAGCGCAGACACAAACTCACAGTGTAGAGAGCATATATCAGCAGAGTAACAGAAGCCCCCTCCCTAAGAAGTTTTCCTGCAGATGCCAAAGAACAGGGAATGATCATGTGAGCACACAACAGCACTACAGGAATAAGGTGCTTAAGAGGATTTAAAAAAAATATGATTTATGTGAATGGATTATGGCAATTTAACACTTCTCTGTTCTTCTTTAGTATCACTTTAAGCTTATGTAGCACCCTGGTTGTAGGCAGGGTTGCCAACAAATTTTGTTTGCTAGGTGGTAACTAGCCTGGCTAATTGTTAGGGGGATACACTGACTTTCCTCTAACTGTGGATTTGATGCACCTCTCTTCTGTCACTAGGTGGCATTGTTGCCTGTGGCATTAGAATAACAAGGGCATAATGAATTCAGACTAGGAGTGGATGGGTTGTCTCAGCCATTTGGCAGGGTTTTTTTTGGCCCCTTGGCCTGCTGGGAGAGCCTATTTATTCGGGAGGAGTCAGGTGATTGGGGTTCTGTGCCACCTGGATGGCTGTCTGGGTGGACGTGTGTTACAAGGCTCTGGGTTGCTAGGATAGAAGCCAGAGACCTATCCCCGGAGCACCTGGCTGCTAGGCTGTCTGAGGCCTATCCAGGTTTGAGAGAAGCAGCGCAGGGTTGGTGCTTCAGGCCGGAAGCCCAACCAAATTGTTGCCAGCGGTGAGGGAGAAACAGTAAGGGACGACCACTCCTGTCGCCAGGGGCAAGTGAGCATCAAGGCCAGAGGTAAAGGGGAAGCAGTTGCCACCAAGGGACAACCACTCCTGTTATCAGAGGTCAGTATACGGAAGTCTGAAGAAGTACCAGAGCAGCCTTTTCACCAGCCAGGGATGGTGAGGAAGTTATATTATTTTTGCCTCGGAGTCTGCCAATTGCTATTGCATCTGCCTAAGGGTGTCCTGGCCCTAACCCTCTCTCCACCAGTTCTGTTTAAGAGACAATAAATCTCTTTTTCTTGCATACAAAAAGTGAATGGCACCCATGTTTCCAACTTGCATTATACCCACCATGCCTAATAACCCACACTTCGAGGAAGGTGGTCAGCTCTCCCTGACTATGGAGGTCACCATTAGGCCTTTAGGGGTCAGGGACACCGCTACATTTAATTAGTTATAGCCTGGACTTCCACTTTAGAAGTAGTCAGCATCCCTGTGAGTAATGCCACCATCCTGGAGCTATCTTGAAATATATATGCTTAAAATGGTTTTAAAGCCTTAAAGGATAACTCCACTTTCTTGAGAAAAAAATTAGCAAATCAAAAAAATAATATAGCATATACACTTGCAAAACAAGTCACATTGTAATTGAAAGTTATTAAACATTGCCTTTGCTTCTCAAACTGCAGCGCTGTAATTTTCTGTAAAATGCAATGCAATATGGCTACCTGGAGGCATTTTGTACACAGTTGCATACCTCCCAATTTTTGAACTTCAGAATGAGGGACACCTGGAGGAAGTGACTTGTGGCGTGTGCAGTGCGCCATGGCAATATGTGGATGTGGCCAAACTCTTAACAGTGGGAGGGGCTTAAGGAGTGTGGTTAAACAAAATCCAGGCTTCCTTGTACCTATAAAATTTGCTTTGATTGCTTTTTCTGAGCCTACCTTAAAGAAGAGCTTCATTAAAATAGTCAGGGACTGCATAGCAACCAGCAACTGCTAAGACAATGAACACTTTGGTGAGAAGTATAGTTGCGCTCAGAAGTTTACATACCCTGGCAGAATTTATGATTTCTTACCATTTTTCAGAATGACAACACAAAAACATTTCTTTCACTCATGGTTAGTGTTTGGCTGAAGCCATTTATTATCAATCAATTGTGATTACTCTTTTTTTTTTTTTTAATCATAATCACAACAGAAACTACCAAAATGACCCTTATAAAAATTTACATACCCTGGTGATTTTGGCCTGATAGCATGCACACAAATTAACACAAAGAAGTTTGAATGGCTATTAAAGGTAACCATCCTCACCTGTGATCTGTTTGCTTGTATTAGTGTATGTGTATTAAAGGTCAACGAGTTTCTCGACGCCTGACAGACCCTTGCATCTTTCATCCAGTGCTGCACTGACGTTTATGGATTCTGAGTCATGGGGAAAGCAAAAGAATTGTCAGGATCTGTGGGAAAAGGTAGTTGAACTGTATAAAACAGGAAAGGGATATAAAAAGATATCCAAGGAATTAAGAATGCCAATCAGCAGTGTTCAAACTCTAATCAAGAAGTGGAAAATAATGGGTTCTTTTGAAACCAAACCACGGTCAGTTAGACCAACTAAAATTTCAGCCACAACTGCCACCTAAAATTTCAGCCACAACTGCCAGGAAAGTTCAGGATGCAAAGAAAAACCCACAAATGACTTCAGATGAAATACAGGACTCTGAAATCATGTGGTGTGGCTGTTTCAAGATGCACAATAAGGAGGCACTTAAAGAAAGTGGCTGCATGGTCAAGTTGCCAAAAGAAAGCCTTTATGGGCGCATGCGTGGCTTTCCGAGATGGTGGACACGTGACTCCTGAGCTCCGATCCCGTTCTGTGATCCGCGGCCCCTGACCAGCTTCAACAGCCACCGATTGATCCAGGGGTAAGCCTCCACACCACCTCAATCCCCCCGGCACTTCATGGGCAAAATTGGGGACTAATGATCCTTCTTCCGAGCCACACAACCTCCGTGGCCCTCCTCTACTATGGATCGCTTCCTGACTAGGCCTCAGTCCCCGGCCTCAATTATACAGGGAGATCTGGAGGACTATGTCAGTACCCTGATGGCAGAGAATACTCTCCAGCAGGCTCCCCCCTTACACATACCCCCCCTCTCCTCAGCCGATACTAACACCTGAGCTTATGGATCTCAAATTACAGGCCCTGGCCCAACAAGTTACCAGGCACATTGCTCAGGAGATGGGGAAGATTTCTAGAGAACTTGGGGAAATAGATGCGCTCGGTGAGCGCACACCAACCCTGGAAACAAAATTTGACGAGACTGCAATATGTACAGGCTCTTGAAGAGGAGAATGCTCTCCTAAAAAACTCTGTATCCCAACTGCAGTTGCAACAAGAAGACCTTGAGAACAGGGAAAGGCGCCAAAACCTTAGAATCTGCGGTGTCCCTGAAAAGGTAGCAGACAACAACATAAGGCCATACCTCCTAGGCCTCTTCAATGCCCTGGCACCTGAAATAGTGGACATAGATTGGCGCCTGGACTGAGCCTATAGGTCCTTGGCTCCTAAACCCCCTGCAGGAGCCAGGCCCCGTGATATAGTGGTACGTTTCCACTTTTATGAAAGTAAAAAGGGTTTGACCGGGGCCACACGCAACAGGTCCAACATTGAATACAAAGGAGATAAAATTCAATTAGTCAGTGACCTCTCTCCAATCACACTGGCCAAACGTCGCTCTCTAAAGCCCATCACCTCCCACCTCCAACAGCACAAGATCCGTTACTACTGGGGCTTCCCTTTCCGCCTAAATGTCACTATGGAAGGGGTCCAACACATCCTACGTGACCCTCAGGAGGGAGATGCTTTCTTCAAGCGCCTAGGCCTACCCCCGCTCCCTGCAGAGTCTGACCAGGCCTCTCCTGCCACCCCACGACACCTTTCGGCCCCATCCAGGATTTGGACACCGGTGAGAGGAAGAGGATCGAGGGCCTACTCCACACCTCAACGCTCCAGGCCCCCCACTTGATATGCTGAAGGTCACCCTTCTGTTTTTTTCTCTTTCTTCCTTCCCACGTGGGAACTCAACTCCCAGTCAACCCCTATAAGGGACTGCTTTGCCTTACCACTTGCCTTCACAGGGAGGCATTTAGCACTGTTTTTTTGCACTGTTTATTTTCTTAGTTTTTGAACTATTTTCTATTGGCTTCTCCTCCAATTGCTCATAATCCGGAAGCTTTGAGGAGCGCTTGAACTGTTAACATCAGCGGATCATCGCAACGGGATGTCGCGCATCTTTCCCCATGTTGGAAACTGCCTAGCTCCCCTATATGTCCTTAGGCTGCGGCCAAGGACCCCTGAGATGCACTTGCCTCTCAGGCCTTTTTTTGAAGTTCATTTTTGTTCTATTTTTTGGACCAAGCTGGCCTTTTTGTTATGCTACATATTCTTCAATGGTCTCTTTTTTTGGACTGCTCCATGACACTTTTCACAGGACTGTTATATCTTTCATCTTTTTTTTTATTATTATTTTTATTTTTACTCTTGCTCTTATTTTTATTTTATTTTTATTATTACATTTAGTTTTAATGTTGATTGTCTCTTTCACTGTAAGTTCCATGGCACATTAGTATCTGTCACCTGGCTACATATTTTTGCATATATAGCTGGGCTACTGCCCACTGTTTTAAAAGTTCTTTGGCATAAATGTATTGCTCTGTTATGGCTCTGAAACTGTTGTCATATAATGTAAAGGGCTTAAATTCTATAAAGAAAAGATAGATGGCTTTGAAGGAGTTCAGGGCCTCCCGCGCGGATGTAATCCTGGTTCAGGAGGCACACTTTCGAGCCGGAGGTTCCCTGAAATTCGCCTCTAAACACTTCCTGATGTCCTACCTGGCGTTTGACCCATCTGAAAAGGCTGGTGTAGCAGTATTGCCCTCTCCAGATCAAGTCTACCCACTTAGACCCCCATGGTCGTTATATAGTTTTACAAGGCACCTACTTGTCTAATCCTATAATGCTCATGAACATCTTTGCCCCCAACGCGGGCCAGGTTAAATTCCTCACTGATGTCTGTGAATGCTTACAAATATTTTCCCAACCCTTTATGGCAATAGGGGGAGACTTTAATGCTGTCCTCTCTCCCACTCGAGATAGCAAATCTCTGTTTCATGCCATGCCATGCCCCACTTCGCAATCCCTGGCCACTTCCTTGTGAAAATTGACCCATACCCACCACATGTTCGACACATGGCGGATTAAGCACCCCACAGGTAGACAATATTCGTTCTACTCCTCCCCCACAAGATCTTCTCCAGACTAGACTACTTCCTCGTGTCAGCCCCTTTGCTGGCCCACACAGTGTCATCCGACTTGGACCCCATTACCTGGTCAGACGACACTCCCCTGACCTTAGATCTATGCCTCTCTGCTGCATTCCCCAGGAAATGTCATTGGAGACTCGATGAATCCTTGCTAAAATATCCCGAAACCAAAAATAAACTTGATGCCATTTTAACTGAATACTTTCAATTAAACACAGGTTCCGTGTCCAGCCTGTCCACCCTCTGGGAGTCCCATAAGGCATTCATTCGAGGACAGTGTATATCTGTTGGCTCGCAAAGAAAGAAAGACTCAGCCCTCTTGAAATCTTCTTTATTGTCTGAAATTTTAGTTGCTCAACGATCTCTGATTCGCTCTCCCACGGTGGGCCGGCTGCGCACAGTGACCTCCCTATGCAACCGAATAAAATCTCTGGACATGTCAACTATAGATAAATTGCTTCTCTAGGCTAAACAAAAATGCTATGAGTTTTCAAACAAGGCACACAGGATGCTAGTCTCTAGGCTTAATCCTAGGCCCTCTCTCTCCTTCCCGGACCACCTCAAATGTCCCGCCGGTACTCCCACCTACTGCCCACAGACTTTAACTCAGGGGTTTGGCGAGTTCTATGACAAACTCTACAATTGTCTTACCCCCAAACACCACCCCCCATTTGACCTGGCAGCTTTTGAGATGTTTATGTCAGACCTGAGGCTACCTAAGCTATCAGAGTAAGATGTGCAAGCATTAAATGCCCCCATTAATGAGGAGGAGCTGACTAGTACGGTCAAGACCCTCCCGTCCCATAAGTCCCCTGGCCCGGACGGCCTCCCATATTCCTACTATAAGACCTTCCTTCCAATACTCTCCACTCATCTGGTATCCCTTTATAACTCACTTCTCCAGGGTAAACCCCCCCCCCCCCCCACCAACAGTTTCTCCACTCCTACATCTTAGTCATGCCAAAACTGGACAAGGATCCTTCGCTCCCAAACAACTACAGGCCAGTAGCACTCTTAAACTCAGATTACAAGCTTTTTACAAAAATTCTGGCCAACCGCCTTTCCCAATTTCTGACTAAATTAATTGACAGAGATCAGGTGGGTTTTGTCCCCACTAGACATGCGGGAGACAACACCAGGCAAACCATCGATCTTATTGACACGCTGAATAGAGTCCGTCGCCCTGCCCTGATATTTAGCCTTGATGCCCAAAAGGCATTTGATAGATTAAGCTGGCCCCATATGTTTGCAACCCTTACTAAATTTGGGCTTCATGGTCCCTTCCTCCTGGCCCTAAGATCCCTCTACTCCAACCCCTCGTCACAGGTTCAACTAGCCTCCTTCACATCCCGATCATTCCCCATGTCCAACAGTACCAGGCAAGGCTTCCCTCTATCACCACTCCTCTTTACCCTTTGCCTGGAGCCCTTGGCAGGGGCTATCAGATCCCACCCTGACATAAGATGGGTTCCCATGCGTCAAAGGGAGTATAAATTGTCCCTATTTGCAGATGATGTACTTCTTACCCTAACTAACCCTCACACATCTCTCCCATCCCTGCATGCTCTATTATCTCAATTTAGCTCCCTATCTGGATATAAGGTTAACACGACAAAAACAGAAGCTCTGCCCCTTCACCTACCTCCCAAAGATCTCCTACTGCTTAAAAATTCATATCCTCACAGTTGGTGCACCTCATCTCTAAGGAACCTAGGGGTACACCTTACCCCATCACATCCCTCCCTATATTCGGCCAATTATCTCCCCTTGTTCAAGTTTATCAATGCCTTGTTGACTCGTTGGAACCCCCTTCCGATTTCCTGGATAGGTAGGATCAACGTGTTGAAGATGTCCATTATGCCGAAATTATTATACTTCTTTGAGGGGACAGATAGCCACTGATAGTGTACTCACTCCTGGTCCAGACTGGGCGGGTTGTATATGCCGGGGCCCGGCAGAACCACAGGGGGTGTTCCCCAACAGAGGGCGCCAAGGACACCAGTCGGTATACTGAAGGTCCTGAGGTGGAACTCCAATCTAAGGGGGGGAGAGAGGAGTGTGTTTTTTCTACACACTCCTCTCCCCCCCTTAGATTGGAGTTCCACACCCACTGGTGTCCTTGGCGCCCTCTGTTGGGGAACACCCCCTGTGGTTCTGCCGGGCCCCAGCACATAGAGCCCGCCCAGTTTGTACCAGGAGTGAGTACACTATCAGTGGCTATCTGTCCCCTCCAGCCCTCTCTTTAAATGTTT
Organism: Lithobates septentrionalis; assembly: GCA_037952835.1. NCBI lineage: Eukaryota > Metazoa > Chordata > Amphibia > Anura > Ranidae > Lithobates > Lithobates septentrionalis. The sequence goes on along the minus strand of JBBDGP010004002.1, from coordinate 21,439 downwards.
TTAAGTGGATGCAGTAACCCATGATGTCCCCAGCAATACCATATGGTCAGTACTTACCTTCTATATGTCTCTACTACAATGGTCGTATCTTGCATATATTCACGTTAACAATAATTATTTACCGTTTCACCTTTGGCTTATAACTGTCTCTTTAATTATAGACATACCTTTGTCATGCTGATTCCAATCAGACATCCCTGAAGAAGAGTATATCTTGAAACGCGTCGGGTACTCCCCGCATGTGTGTTCCATATGTGCAAGAGTCCTATGATTGTGAATTGTGAATTCCGTATATTGTATTGCATGTCTGTTCTGTTACGCATCCTGTATTCCTTTTGTACATCCACTTTTTTGCACTGTAGACTTGTTCTATCTACACCCCTTTGACAAATAAAATTCATACTCATTACAATACTTATACTCGTTATTACCCCAGAGTAGCTTTTTCCCTTTAAAGTCCCGTAAGAGGAACAAATTTCCATTTGCCTAGACTATTGGGGATATGGGTTAACCCTACTCTTGAGACCAACTCAGCACCGCCCCTCTAATTCTACATACAATGCAGGGGACATGAGTGTAATGCACAGGATGCAGGGGACAGGATTGTAATGCACAGGATGCAGGGGACAGGAGTGCAATACACAGAATGCAGGGGACAGGAGTGTGTAATGCATAGTAAGAGTCAGGAGTACACAAAAGAGTGCAGCAGTCAGGGGCATGTATTGCATAGAGTAGGGGTAAGGAGAGGTCAAAATACGCCCACCCACCCAATCCCACCCACACACACACGTTACCATTTCGGCTAAAAAAAATCAAAAAAAAAACCTCCCCTCCCAAAAAATAAATTAAAAAATCCAAGACTAATTTGCACGCTTACTGCCCCTTCGTACAAATCCTTTCTCCCATGCAAATCCCCCCTCCTAACACAAAGTTTCACCTTACAGCACAAATCGTTCCTCCTTTAGTACCCCTCTCAGAATAAATCCTCCTCCACCCACCAAATCCTTTGTCCCAGCACAACCCCCCATTCTAGTACAAATCCTCTCCCACCCAATTTCCCCTCTCTAAATCCCCTCAGCACAAAAACGTGTTAGCTTAACACCCCAAACATAGGTCGCAAATGCAGTGTGTTTGCCTGCACCGGATCGCATGGTACAGTAATACCATGTGATCCAGTTGCTGTGCATTTTTTAAAGTAGCGTATGCGCTACTTTTGGTGCAGTCTGGCGCAATTTCAGCTCATTCAAATAAATGGTCTGAAATTGCACTGCACCTGTATCGCATTTGAATTGCACAAAAACACACAGCACGTTCCTATGTGATCCATGGTGTGAACCAGCCAGAAGTCCTGGAGCCCAGTGCCTGAACAAATACCAGCACCTGGCTCCACTAACTTGCCTGGCAGGGGGACACTAACTCGGGCACCTGGTGTAATTTCCCTGCATCTCTTGCAGGGTGCCTCGGGTCCCAGGTGCCACGATCGCCCCCTCTGTCAGCATCTCTTTGATTTTGAGGGGGGAGAGAATATGTGCTGGGGGGGGGGGGGGGGGATTTCATATCCAACCCCACTTCTAGCATATTCTTCCTTCTGATAGTGACCCCTAGCACATATCCTCCCCCCCCCCCCCAAATCATTCTAAGGACACAGTCACACATACACATGAACACACGCACAGACATACACACACATACACACTGATATAGATACAGTCACACTGTCCCGCATGTGTGTACTTTTATGAAAATATTCACAGACCTCAGATCAGCGCATGCAGAGCCCTGTCCCTCTTCCCACCTCCTCCTCCTGTCTGTATACAGGAAGACATCAGAACCAGGGAGGAGGCGGGTTCACGGGGCTCTGCAATGACCCAGATAGGCAGCTGGCCACGAGCAATGCCGGCTGCCATGAAGAGCCGTGGATGCGGTTGCAGGACCCCAGACACCCCGCACAAGCCGTGGGGTATGCAGTTGGTGTACAGAACACCCCCTAAAAATGTAATTTCCTGCTTGTGTGATTGGTTTACTGATTTTCCCAAAAGTCTGCACTAAGCTACAAGTCAGATTTTTGGCTTCTCCTGCAACAAAAATATAATTTTTGGTGAGATACTCCCAAAAGGGAAATCACATCTACAGGGATGCAGACCCTGACACTTTCCTCATTAGAGCCCTGCAGGTGCAGCAGCTGATTGATAATTATAAAATCACTCCCATACAGATTCACTCTACACATGGACAGGAAACAAGAAAAAGCTATTCCTTCATTCCTTCAGAATAACAAAAGGTAGAAATCTGCAAGAAAGTTTGTTAAAATCCTTGCATTGTACATAGATCACCCAGGGCAGTAGGTTTTTTTCTCAACAAAAGTTACTCTAACCACTTGCCATCCAGAAGATTTACCCCCTTCATGACTAGGCCATTTTTTGCCTCTCAGCACTGGATTACTTCAAGCACTTCTCCTTAGGTGAATGTCATATGATGTCCTGGACTTTAAGTGTTTAAATCTGAATCATTCAGATATTTTTTTTTTCTGACGGCGATTCCCTGTCATGTAAAAACAATTATAGCGGCTGTTCCCTCCAGAGAATGAATCGGCCAGCGGTGGCCCTTTACCGTAGAGAATACAGGAGACCAGATGGTCCCCGGAAGTCTCTATGACTTCTGAGAAGGCGTGATGTTATGACGTAACGTCCGGCCTCGGCAGATGTAAACACTGCTTTTTCCTTGGCTGGGAAGCCAAAATCGGTGGAGGAACTTGACTGACCTTAACCCGATAGAACATTTTTGGGATGAATTAGAGCGGAGACTGCGAGCCAGGCTTTCTTGTCCACATCAGTGCCTGACCTCACAAATGCACTTCTGGAAGAATATTTCCATAGACACACTCCTAAACCTTGTGAACAGCCTTCCCAGAAGACTTGAAGCTGTTATAGCTGCAAAGGGTGTGGCTGCACTACTGCTGATCTCCTGAGCTCCAGAGAGGCCTACTGATCCAGGGAGCTTGATTACTCCCTTAACCCAGAGTGGATGCAGAAATCTGGGGTGGACCCAGGGGAGAATCCCCCGGATGGCCAGAGTACCGGTCCTCCCATACCAGTGTTTGAGGACCTGGGAAATGGCCCAGCTAAAGGTGAAAGCCTGTCAGCCTACAGAAAGAAGGTTTGTGCTAGGATTGCGAGAATTGCCAAGGAGGAGGAAGTACTGGCGAAGTTGAAGTTTGACTTCAAACATAAAAAAATTGCAAATGACCGGCTTCACAGTTCCAAAAGAAGACAGATGCGGCCTGAGTTAATGGCTTTGGAGGCTAAAGTGGAAAAGCAGAGTCTGCTGGTGGCCGCATTGAAAGAAACCAGCGGAGCTTTCAAGGAGAAATATGGCAATGAGGATCGCTTCCATACAATGCGCAGAGGGACCATAGAGTCCAGTGGAGGAGAAGCATCACCAGAGTGCGAGAAAGAAAGGTCAGTGCAAAGCAAAAAAGTTTCTTCGGGCTTGGACAGTGTTTCTGGCCAGCACACTGGAAAATCTTTACATTCTGAGCCAAGTATCAGTATGCCTGCAGAAAGTGGAGAAAGCTCTGGCACACAGGCTGCGGGTGATCAGCAGTCAGGTGTTTTGACTGCCAGTATGTCACCGGGCCAAGGAAGTTCTGTGCCCTTGTCACCGCAGCAGGAGGCTATGGAGCAAGATGATCCATCTGAGCCTGTGAAGGGAGCAGGAATGCTTAAATTAATCACAGAAATGGAATCCCCTTTGCATGGTCGCAAGTTTGCCGTGTCTGGATCATCTGAGGATGAAGAAGAGGATAGTGATGTCCCCCCAAAACCTTTGAAACATCGGTTGGCTGAAAAAGCTGTTTTTGTTAAAGATTTGCCTATACAGCATAATGGAGATGTATTTCCTATAGATGGTGCTGTAGAGGGCAGTGGAGAGCAAGCTCATCTCCTGGCTGAGACTCCCACCTGTGTACAGAGAGCCAGTGAGGGGTGTGCAGACTCTGCTGTGAAGAGTGCTGATAAAGACATCTCTGCTGTTATTAACCCTTTAGTTACTGGTAATGAAGTAAGAATTACCAAGGGTAATGTAGATGATATTTCTGTGTCAGAAGTCTCTGTTCCATCTGATGATAATGTTGTTTCTAACTTATCTAAAGAGGGGTCTGTAACTAAAAGTGATGTGCGGGATGCTGCAAAGAGTGCAGTTATTTCCTATGCTGCAGCGGTGGCTGCACCTGTCCCAAGGGTGAGTAGGGCCAGTTATTCTGCGGTCACTAGGACTGATGTGAGTGAAGGTCAGGCCAATCTGACACCATCTGGTAGCTCCTTTAAACGCCGCAATGTGGTCCAATTGAGGTGGACTGGAGAAGGCCCCCCCCCCCCAAATAGGAGAGATGTGGTGGACCGTATTCTGGGGATGGGTTTTAAAGCAGAGGAGGTTTTTGCCCTTATCAGCCCAGTTGGGTCATATGAGTATGACCTCTCCTTTGTCAAGGCGGAAGGATTAGATGTCTTTTGGGAGAGGTATGAGCAGAGGTGGAAGGAGTCCCCAAAATGGGCAGGTTTGTCACCCAAAGTAATCTCTCGCCAGCCATTATATAAGAACGTCACCATTCTAGTACGCAATGAGTCCATTCCTGCTGCGGATCTGGTGGTGTGGTTGGGGAGATATGCTGATGTCCAAGCTCCATTGAGGAAAGTTGTAGATGATAGGGGGATTTGGACAGGAGGTTGGACGGTGTTGGTAAAACTGCATGTTACGGGTAATGTTGTTAAGCACATCCCTTCGTCTGCCTTTATAGGTCGTGACAGGATTATTACTTTTTATGCAGGGCAACCAAAGTTGTGTCATCGCTGTGGTGAAAAGGGGCATTTTTCAAGCTCATGTTCTGTGCAGAAATGTTCCCTCTGTCAGGGCTCAGGGCATGTTGCAAAAGACTGCAATAGTATTCGTTGCAATCTTTGTAACAAGTTAGGTCACCCCTATAGTCTTTGCCCTGAAGCCCTCCATAATCAGCCAGAGGTGGTGGAAGAACTTCTGAGGATGGAGGAGGAGGAATGTGGGGGGAAGCAAGGGGTTAGTGGAGCTGTTTCAGCTAGTCCTGAGGGCCCCCCCAGGTGTCAGTTTCCCAGCCTGAAGGTGTGATCTCTACTGTGTCTGCTCCCCAGTCTGTGCTCCCTACTATGTCTGTGTCTACTTCTGTTGTGTGTTCTTCCCCAGTGTTTCAAGTGCCCAGTGTTCCAAAAGTAAATAAGTCATCCAGATCGGCTGAGGCTGCCAAAGGGGCAGATTCGTGCAGATGTGAGGTGGCAGCTTCATCTGGGCCTTCCCTAAGGCAGCGTAAAACCTCTAGTGGAGGTTCTAAGGTGAAGAAGGGGGAAGTTGCCACTGCTAATAATGTAGATGAGGTCTTTCAGGGTAATGTTTCAGGGGAGGAGGGAGAGTGGACTAAGGTGGGGAGAAGGAGGAATAAGGTGGTCCTGACCTCTGCCTCCTCGGTTTCATCCCTAGAGGTAGATGATCTACCGCTGGGAAACAAGTTTGGGTCCTTATCTGAGGGGGAGGAGGAGTCTTCTAATTCCATGTCTCAGATGGAGGAGGATGAGGTAAAGTGTTCTCTAAAGAGGTCAAGGTCTCCAGTAAGGGGGGAGGGAGCTCAGGCTAAGAAACGCCTACCTCAATCATCCTGATGGCAGTTCCCACTCCGATAAAGTTGGCAACGATTAATATTGCCAGCATAAAATCTGTAAGGGCTCGTAATATGGCCTTATTTTTGCTCAGCGAGATGGATGCTGATATTTTATTTTTGCAAGAGACCCGGCTAAATAGCCTTGCCGATGTCCACCTGGCAAAGAGGGAGTGGAGGCGTGGGCCCTCCTTCTGGTCTCTTGCGGCTGAGCCTTACAGCGGAGTTGCAGTACTTTTTACTGGCATGGTAACGTGTCGGCGGGTTATCGAGGTAGAGATTGGAAGGTGTATGGTCCTGGACGTCTCTGTGAAGGGGCATGATCTGCGTTTAATAAATATTTATGGACCACAGACTAGATGGGAGAGGAAATGCCTCTTTACAAAGATTAAGCCTTTCCTTTTTACATCTCGGCAAGTTGTCTTTGGAGGTGATTTTAACACCGTTACTAGGCCCAAAGACAGGAAAGGCTCCACTGACAGCCTGAGATATTGTCAGGAAAAGCCATCTTGCAAATATCCCAGCAAATTAAAGTTTAGAGGAATGCCTGTGCACAGAAGCGCCATCCGGCGCTCGCGCGCGCGCAATAGCGCCAAAAGCGCTAACGTGCGTACACGCATGCGCAATAGCGCGACCGTGCGCAATAGCGCCAATGGCGGCGCCCTGTGACAGCACTTGGCGCCAAAGAGGCTATTTAAGGAGGACTGTTCCACTGCTGCCTTGCTGTCCGGTCTACAGCGTTCCTGAAGACCCCTTGTGCCCTGTTATTTGCATATTGCTACCTGATACCTGTTGGACTGTTCCTGACTACTCTGTTTGCTGCCTGCCCTGATCCCGGCTTTTGGACTTTGACTACTCTCCCGGATTTACCTTCTGTACCTGATCTGCCCGCCTGTGTTTGACCCGGCTTGCCTGTACCCTGCTGTCTACATCCTGCTGGTGGACTACAAGACACCTCCCTGCTGTCTACATCCTGCTGGTGGACTACAAGACACCTCCCTGCTGTCTACATCCTGCTGGTGGACTACAAGACACCTCCCTGCTGTCTACATCCTGCTGGTGGACTGCAAGACACCTCCCTGCTGTCTACATCCTGCTGGTGGACTACAAGACACCTCCCTGCTGTCTACATCCTGCTGGTGGACTACAAGACACCTCCCTGCTGTCTACATCCTGCTGGTGGACTACAAGACACCTCCCTGCTGTCTACATCCTGCTGGTGGACTACAAGACACCTCCCTGCTGTCTACATCCTGCTGCCAGACTACAGGACACCTCCCAGCTGACTACCTGATCAAGCTCTCTGCTCCAGCCTTCCAGTCAGGCACTTGTGCCCCTTCGCACTCCCGAGCCTCTGTCATCACTACCAGGGGTTCCCGAGTCGGAGGTATACGAGAGGCCGTTCCCTGCATTCCGGGCTCCACCTACCAGGTACGTGACAGTACCGGACAGCCATGTCCGAGCCCACGCAGGGGACGTCGCCCATGGAGGACTTATGCCGTCATCTAGCTGGACTTACACAAGCTGTCAAAGACTTACAAGACGGTTATAAGCAACTAGAGGAGCGTGTCCAAGTTCTCTCTAATCCAGCTCCGGGTCCATCTGCTGCTCCCTCTGTGGTCATGCTGCCGCCTGAGCCTAAAGTACCTACACCAGAAAGGTTTTCCGGGGACCGCAGCAAGTTTAGAGCATTTCGTAATGCCTGTGAACTCTTCTTTGCATTACAACCCAGGACTTTTTCTTTAGAAACCACTAAAGTAGGGTTTGTCATCTCCCTCCTACTAGGCGAACCTCAGGCATGGGCCCATCGACTTCTGGAGCAGAAGAACAATTGCCTCGACCACTTGGGAACCTTCTTCCAAGCCATGGCGCTCTTGTATGAAGACCCACAACAGGCAGCCACCGCAGAAGCAGCACTGTTCTCACTTCAGCAGGGCCGTAGGGCGGCGGAGGACTATGCCTCTGAATTCCGACGTTGGAGTTCCGACACAAACTGGAACGACGCCGCCCTACGCTACCAGTTTCGCATGGGACTTTCTGAACCATTAAAAGATGAATTAGCCCGGGTAGGCATTCCTGCCACACTGGAAGACCTCATCAACCTGTCAATTCAAATTGATAGACGTTTAAGAGAACGCAGGGCTGAACGCGCAACTGGTCCCTCTCGCCCAGTGTGGATGTTACCACGTGTACCCAACCCTCCTGCACACTCCTCTACCGATACCTCTGAACCGATGCAACTCGGCCTGATCCGTCCTTCTCTCACTCCTGAAGAAAGACAGCGCCGGCGGGCTAACAACCTCTGCCTGTATTGCGGGGAATCTGGACATTACGTGAGGACTTGTCCGGCAAAGACCTGTAAGCATACTACCCTCTATTCAACTTCCTTATCTGCTGTGTTTAACAATGCAACTCACCTGGCTGTTCCCATCTCTCTGCAGCTTCCAGGAGGGAACATCCGGGCAACCGCTATAATTGATTCCGGGGCCTGTAGCGGATTTATGGACTTATCATTTGCTCACAAGTTCCAGATCCCTCTACGACCCAGAGCACAGGGACTGTCTGTACACCTGGCCGACGGATCGGCTATCAAATCTGGACCCGTAACACAAGAGACAGTTCCTCTAGACACCATCATTTCCGGCAACCACCGAGAAGTACTCCGCCTGGACATCATTGAGTCACCCCTGTTTCCCATCATACTGGGTATGCCCTGGCTCAAAGCTCACAACCCACAAATTGACTGGTCTACTGGAAACATCAGCTTTTCCTCTCCTTACTGCCTTCAACATTGCCTACAAGGATTTACTACTGCTCCATCTCCCCTACTTTGTCTTGAAACCGATGTTGAAAACTGCCAAACCGTTCCAGAAGCATACCATGACTTCCTGGATGTGTTCAGTCGGAAAGGGGCAGAAACACTCCCCCCACATAGACCCTATGACTGCCCAATCGAACTTCTTCCCGGGGCAGAGGTCCCCTTTGGGCGAATCTTTCCCTTAACCGAGATGGAGCTTGCCACACTTAAAAAATACATCGATGAGAATCTGGAAAAGGGGTTCATACGGCCTTCCACTTCACCAGCTGGGGCAGGAATCTTCTTTGTGGAGAAAAAGGACCACTCCCTACGCCCTTGCGTAGACTACCGGGATCTTAATAAGATTACAATCAAAAACCGGTACCCTTTACCCTTGGTACCCGAACTATTCCAGAGGTTGGGAAGTGCAGCCGTATTCACCAAACTTGATCTTCGGGGAGCATACAACTTAGTCCGAATCCGAAGCGGGGACGAATGGAAGACTGCCTTCCGCACCCGCTTCGGACACTTTGAATACCTGGTGATGCCTTTTGGGTTATGCAATGCTCCCGCCACTTTCCAGCACTTTGTGAATGACATTTTCAGAGACTATCTTGACCTGTTCGTCATAGTATATCTGGACGATATCCTGATCTTTTCCTCTTCTCTGCCTATCCACCAAGAGCATGTCAAGAAAGTTCTAGCCCGGCTCCGCCAACATGGCCTATACGCCAAACCCGAAAAGTGCGAATTTGAACGCCAAAGCATCCAGTTTCTGGGTCTAATTATTTCCATAGATGGCATCAAGATGGATCCGCAGAAGGTCTCTGCCATCTTGGAATGGCCAGCTCCGACAGACAAAAAGGGAATACAGCGCTTTGTGGGATTTGCAAATTTTTACCGTAAATTCATCAAGGGATTCTCTTCCATCATCACTCCCATCACAAAACTGACTCGTCAAGGCACCCGGTTCCAATGGTCTCCTGAAGCTCAAGCTGCTTTTACTTCCCTGAAAGACCAATTCGTGTCGGCCTCTGTCCTGAAGCACCCCGATCCGGCCTTACCCTACATATTGGAAGTAGATGCCTCCGAGATAGCGGTGGGAGCAGTACTCTCGCAGAGACAGGGCCCCAAGGCCCTATTGCACCCAGTGGCATTTTTCTCCCGCAGGTTAACAGAACCCGAAAGAAATTACGATGTTGGGGACAGGGAGCTACTAGCAATCAAGGCCGCACTTGAGGAATGGCGCTACCTCCTGGAGGGAGCGGCTCATCCTATTCTGGTATACACCGATCATAAGAACCTGGAGTACCTGAAGGTTGCCAAAAGGTTGAAACCACGCCAGGCCAGGTGGGCACTTTTCTTCACCAGGTTCACTTTCCACATCACTTACAGACCAGGATCAAAAAATACCAAACCTGATGCCCTGTCCCGGATGTTCAGTGAACCTGAAGTTCCTCTTTCTCCAGACACCATCCTTGCTCCTGGGAATTTTCTGATGCTCCAAGGAGACTTGCTGTCTCAAATTAGACAGGCGTCTGCAGCAACTCCCCTTCCAGCAGATGTCACCCTACAGGCCAGAGATGAATTACTATGGCACAAGGATAAAATCTTTGTACCCCAACAAACACGGGTTGCTGTTCTTAAATCTTGCCATGATCACAAATTAGCTGGCCACTTCGGGATACACAAGACCTCCGAACTGCTCCAACGCACATTTTGGTGGCCTCAGCTAGGGGAGGATTGTAAACACTACGTGGAATCATGCACTACCTGCATCCAAAACAAAGGCAGCAAGACCAAGATGTGGGGGTTACTAAGACCACTTCCTGTTCCAGAAAGACCATGGAGGATGATCTCCATGGATTTTATCGTCGAATTACCACCATCAGAGGGCTACACCACTATTTTCATAGTGGTCGATAGACTTTCCAAAATGAGCCACTTCTTACCCATGAAAGGTACCCCCTCTGCTTCAGAGACTGCAAGAGTTTTTATTAAAGAAATCGTAAGGCTCCATGGCATACCAGCAAACATTGTGTCGGATCGAGGGGTACAATTTACCTCCAAGTTCTGGAAAGCTCTATGTGGATCTCTAGAAATTGACCTCTCCTACTCTTCTGCTTACCACCCTCAGACTAATGGTCAGACTGAACGAACTAACCAGACTTTGGAGCAATACTTACGGTGCTATTCCTGTTTTTCCCAAGATGACTGGGTTTCTCTATTACCTCTGGCTGAATTCGCCTACAATAACTCTGTTCACTCTGCAATTAATCAGTCTCCATTTTTTGCAAATTATGGTTTTCATCCTTTATTTTTGTCCAACAATGTTCCGGAATGTTCGGTGCCTGCTGTCCAGGAAACCTTGAGTTTTTTCAGTTCTAACAACAAACTACTCCAAGAGACCATGTCAAAGACCCAGGAACGGAACAAGGCTACTTTTGATAAGAAGAGGAGAGGTGAGCTTAATCTGAAGATAGGGGATCATGTCTGGCTGTCTACCTTGAATCTGAAGTTGGCTTGCCCTTCCAGGAAATTGGGCCCTAAGTTTGTGGGTCCTTTCCCAGTGATAAGGAAGATCAACGACGTGGCCTACGAATTAAAATTACCGGAGTCATTTCATATTCATCCAGTCTTTCATGTGGCCCTTCTTAAACCTTCAGTCCCGGATCCTTTCCTTCACCGAAACACTGGTCCTCCTGAACCTGTACTCATTGACGGTGAGCAGGAATTTGAAGTGGAATCAATCATAAATTGCCGGAAAAGACGCAACCAGATTCAATATCTGGTCAAATGGAAAGGGTACGGGCCTGAGGATAACTCTTGGGAACCAGAGACTAACATCCATGCCAAAAGATTAATTCTAGCCTTTAAGAGAGCTCATCCTAGTAAAATGGCCCAGTTGGGCATCCGGAGGCTGCCCATTGGAGGGGGGCAATGTCAGGAAAAGCCATCTTGCAAATATCCCAGCAAACTAAAGTTTAGAGGAATGCCTGTGCACAGAAGCGCCATCCGGCGCTCGCGCGTGCGCAATAGCGCCAAAAGCGCTAACGTGCGTACGCGCATGCGGAATAGCGCCAATAGCGCGACCGTGCGTACGCGCATGCGCAATAGCGCCAATGGCGGCGCCCTGTGACAGCACTTGGCGCCAAAGAGGCTATTTAAGGAGGACTGTTCCACTGCTGCCTTGCTGTCCGGTCTACAGCGTTCCTGAAGACCCCTTGTGCCCTGTTATTTGCATATTGCTACCTGATACCTGTTGGACTGTTCCTGACTACTCTGTTTGCTGCCTGCCCTGATCCCGGCTTTTGGACTTTGACTACTCTCCCGGATTTACCTTCTGTACCTGATCTGCCCGCCTGTGTTTGACCCGGCTTGCCTGTACCCTGCTGTCTACATCCTGCTGGTGGACTACAAGACACCTCCCTGCTGTCTACATCCTGCTGGTGGACTACAAGACACCTCCCTGCTGTCTACATCCTGCTGGTGGACTACAAGACACCTCCCAGCTGTCTACATCCTGCTGGTGGACTGCAAGACACCTCCCTGCTGTCTACATCCTGCTGGTGGACTACAAGACACCTCCCTGCTGTCTACATCCTGCTGCCAGACTACAGGACACCTCCCAGCTGACTACCTGATTCAGCTCTCTGCTCCAGCCTTCCAGTCAGGCACTTGTGCCCCTTCGCACTCCCGAGCCCCTGTCATCACTACCAGGGGTTCCCGAGTCGGAGGTATACGAGAGGCCGTTCCCTGCATTCCGGGCTCCACCTACCAGGTACGTGACAGATATGATAGCGTTTTTCTTAATATGATAGCCAGGGAAGCAGGTCTGGAAGATGCGCATATTAAGTGTTGCCCAGACAGCACGGGGTACACATTTAGGTGAGGCAGTTGTGAGAGCAGGATAGATAGGTTTTTTTTAAAAGGGGACTCTGCCTTTTCGGCTCCTGAGTGTCGTATGGTGGAGTTTTCTGATCACCTTTTGCTGTCTGTGATTCTCAATGCTTCAGATATACCACCTAAAGGAAAGGGTATTTGGAGGATGAATTCGGCTCTGCTGGATGACGAGGAGGTAAGACAATCTTTTGAAGATTTTTTTCAGGCTCAGGTAACCATCCTGGATTTCTGCAGCAGTAAGTCTGAGTGGTGGGAGCTTGCCAAAAGCCGGATTAGTGGGTTTTTCAAGGCCATAGGAAAAAGGAAACAGCTTGGTAAGTACATTGCCTACCAGCAGCTGCGGAGAAAGCTTGATCGCCTTGTCTCGAGTGGTGGAGATTCCGGGGCAATCTCTGAGGTGAAACTTCTCCTTAGGAAGTATCAGTATGACCGGCACGCTTCTTTGGTTCTGGAAAGGGACTACGGGAAATATCACTCGCCAGACCCTTATCAGAACTGCAAACAAAGCGCAGCAGTTAAGACGGTTGTTGGGCTAAGGGATAGTACGGGCTCTTTGACGAAATCCAGGTCAGGGATCCTGGAGGTCTCAAGGTCTTTTTATGTGGATCTTCTGGGGGAGAAGTACCTTGATCGGGCAAAGATGTCGAGTTTTCTGGATTCTACACCAGGTTTGGGAAATAACATTCCGCTTGCAAGTTTGACAGGGGGAATCACAGCAGAAGAGGTAGTCAAAGCTATAGATGGTCTGGCTATTAAGAAAACCCCTGGGCCAGACGGATTGACGGCTGAATTTTATAAGATTTTCAAATCCAGCTTGGTACCTTATCTTGTGGAGGTATTTAACGGCTGTCTGCAGGAGGGTTCGCTCCCTCCCTCCATGAGACAATCTGCTGTGATTCTGTTGTCAAAAGGCAAGGATCCCTCGATGATTGAGAATTGGCGCCCCATTAGCCTTCTCAATGTCGATAGAAAGATTCTGGCGAAGATAATTTTTTGGCGCTTGTCGTCAGTAGCAGACAGATTGCTTTCTCGTCAGCAGCACTGTTCGGTCCAGGGCAGAAGCACTTTTTCAGCGGTGTTAGCTGTCCGGGAGGCTCTGGAACGTTGCAGGGCTGAAGGCTGGGGAAAGTATTTGCTGGCACTGGATCAGGCGAAGGCTTTTGATCGTGTCAATCATGAGCACCTCTGGCTTCTCCTTGACAAGTATGGCCTGGAGGGTGGGTTTATTGGATGGCTTAAGACTTTATACAGAGAGGCAGAGAGCTTCATGCTTGTTAACGGTTGGGTTGGACAGCCCTTCGGGGTTGGATCGGGGGTGCGCCAGGGGTGTCCGCTGAGCCCTTTGCTATACGTGTTCGCAATCGACCCCTTCATCAGAAGGCTAGAGAGCGGACCGTTGTGCGGGGTGCCGGTTGGCATTACTGGTGAGCCGCCCTTGAGGGTTGTAGCCTATGCTGATGACGTTTCTGTCTTTATCTCTGGGACAGAGGAGGCACAGGAGGTGGTTTCAGTTATAGAGCAGTATTCCGAGGCATCAGGCTCCAAGGTCAACCGTGATAAAAGAGAAGTTTTTTGGATGAGCGAGGGAGGTGAGAGCTTTGCACTTCCGGACACCTTCCCGAGGCCTCAGCGGAAAGTCAAAGTATTAGGCATCGAGTTTGGCCCTGATGATTACAGTAAGTCAAATTGGGAAGCCAGGCTGAATGATGCTGATGTCAAGGTGAAATGCTGGAAAGGGTGGCGGCTCTCCTTGAGGGAAAGGGTGGACTTGATTAAGACCTACCTGATTCCTACCTTTTTGTATGTCAGCTTTGTTTGCATCTTGCCAGAGTCTTGCTATACCAGGATTTATAGTTGTTTCTTCCAATTATTATGGGGGAACAGGCTGAATCTTGTGAAGCGGAATGTGACTTACCTATCTAGGTGGAAGGGTGGCCTAGGGATGGTCAACCCGGTTGTGTTCTTCTCTCTGATGTTTTTGAAACATAATTTTGGTAACATGCTAGCAGAGAGACCGCCTGGATGGGTGGGTATTTTCCAGATCTGGTTTAGACCTTTTCTGGGCTGTTGGGAGAGTGGCGGGCCAGTGAAAAGCCTAAGGATCAAGCATGGTAAGCTCCCGGCTTATGTTGCCCTGTGCCTGAAAATTCTTAAACGGTGGCATGTGACAGCAGAGGATATCAGGTCCCTTCCTAGGAGACTCCTGGGGGAGAAGATCGTGGGTACTGTCTTTCATGCGCCACTGGCCTTAAGGGATTGCCCAGGTCATATTATGAGGGAGGGTTTACGTTTAATAAATTCTGAGCGGATTCCCTTGAAATTTAGGGACCAGGCCTGGCTCGCTTTCCACGGTAGGCTCTATGTGAGGGGGAACGTGAAGTGCCGCTCTTTGGACAATCGTGGTTGTCCAAGAGTGGAGTGTCAGGGTGAAGTGGAACCATGGACCACTTCTTGCTTCAGTGCCCTTTCAATATAGAAGTCTATAAAAAGGTGGGGAGGGCTCTGAATATTCCTTTCCCTGCCTTGCATGTCTTATGCTGAGTGGGTGTATGGAGCATTGCAGAATCGCAAGGGATATGATTTGGACACTCTTTTTCTAGTCAGCTTAGTAGTCCGATATTACACCTGGAATGCACGGTGTCAGGTATCCCTTCGGCAGAAAGTCCTTCCTGTTCCGGTGGTGGTGTGTGAGATTCTTGGTGAGGTAGGGAAAATTCGGGGTCTCGAGAAAGACAGATGGCGGCAAAGGGTCTGGATAAAGGCGTGGAGGAATATCAGGCCTGTAGCTGCTGTTTGTTGATCTCTGGGTGTTGGGTTCTTTCCCTGTTTTCTCTCTGGACACTCCTTTAGATTTTCAAGGATAAACATAATTTTGAAGAAAGGCTACATACACATGATAATCTATGTTTCTTGGTCTGAATGTTAATCAAGTTGAGTAATGTGTAGAATTGTTGAAGATGTCTGTGCTATTTAGTGATATATGTACACTACCGTTCAAAAGTTTGGGGTCACATTGAAATGTCCTTATTTTTGAAGGAAAAGCACTGTACTTTTAAATGAAGCTAACTTAAACTAGTCCTAACTTTAAACAAATATACTCTATACATTGCTAATGTGGTAAATGACTATTCTAACTGCAAATGTCTAGTTTTTGGTGCAATATCTAGATAGGTGTATAGAGGCCCATTTCCAGCAACTATCACTCCAGTGTTCTAATTGGTACAATGTGTTTGCTCATTGGCTCAGAAGGCTAATTGATGATTAGCAAACCCTTGTGCAATCATGTTCACACATCTAAAAACAGTCTAGCTCCTTCCAGAAGCTACAAAACTGACCTTCCTGTGAGCAGATTGAGTTTCTGGGAGCATCACATTTGTGGGGTCAATTAAACGCTCAAAATGGCCAGAAAAAGAGAACTTTCATCTGAAACTCGACAGTCTATTCTTGTTCTTAGAAATGAAGGCTATTCCATGCGAGAAATTGCAAAGAAATTGAAGATTTCCTACAACGGTGTGTACTACTCCCTTCAGAGGACAGCACAAACAGGCTCTAACCAGAGTAGAAAAAGAAGTGGGAGGCCGCGTTGCACAACTAAGCAAGAAGATAAGCACATTAGAGTCTCTAGTTTGAGAAACAGACGCCTCACAGGTCCCCAACTGGCATCTTCATTAAATAGTACCCGCAAAACACCAGTGTCAACATCTACAGTGAAGAGGCGGCTGCGGGATTTTGGGCTTCAGGGCAGAGTGGCAAAGAAAAAGCCATATCTGAGACTGGCCAATAAAAGAAAAAGATTAAGATGGGCAAAAGAACACAGACATTGGACAGAGGAAGACTGGAAAAAAGTGTTGTGGACGGATGAATCCAAGTTTGAGGTGTTTGGATCACAAAGAAGAACATTAGTGAGACGCAGAACAAATGAAAAGATGCTGGAAGAATGCCTGACGCCATCTGTTAAGCATGGTGGAGGTAATGTGATGGTCTGGGGTTGCTTTGGTGCTGGTAAGGTGGGAGCTTTGTACAGGGTAAAAGGGATTCTGAATAAGGAAGGCTATCACTCCATTTTGCAACGCCATGCCATACCCAGTGGACAGCGCTTGATTGGAGCCAATTTCATCCTACAACAGGACAATGACCCTAAACACACCTCCAAATTGTGCAAGAACTATTTACAGCAGAAGCAGGCAGCTGGTATTCTATCGGTAATGGAGTGGCCAGCACAGTCACCAGATCTGAACCCCATTGAGCTGTTGTGGGAGCAGCTTGACCGTATGGTACGCCAGAAGTGCCCATCCAACCAATCCAACTTGTGGGAGCTGCTTCTAGAAGCGTGGGGTGCAATTTCTCCAGCTTACCTTAATAAATTAACAGCTAGAATGCCAAAGGTGTGCAATGCTGTAATTGCTGCAAAAGGAGGATTCTTTGATGAAAGCAAAGTTTGATGTAAAAACAATGTTATTTCAAATACAAATCATTATTTCTAACCTTGTCAATGTCTTGACTCTATTTTCTATTCATTTCACAACGTATGGTGGTGAATAAGTGTGACTTTTCATGGAAAACACAAAATTGTTTGGGTGACCCCAAACTTTTGAACGGTAGTGTATATAGTATAATATAATACAGTGATATTCCTCTTGGTTGAAAAAAAAAAAAACCCTTTTGTTCATATATTATAGGTTGAAGTAAGCCTTTATTATTAAGTTTAGTCGTATATACAATATGTTATGCATATTTGAAAAGAAAAGAGGAAATATATGTATGTGTGTATATGTATATATGTATGTGTGTATGTATGTATGTATATATGCATAATATTTATTTTTTTATATTTTTGTATAAAAAAAAGTTGGAATGTGTTTCTTGTTTGCAAGATTCTCAAATAAAAAAAAATTGCCAACTCAATATTGAACCCTACGGACTAATGCCCGTACACACGGTCGGACTTTGTTCGAACATTCCGACAACAAAATCCTAGGATTTTTCCGACGGATGTTGGCTCAAACTTGTCTTGCATACACACGGTCACACAAAGTTGTCAGAAAATCCGATCGTTCTAAACGCGGTGACGTAAAACACGTACGTCGGGACTATAAACGGGGCAGTGACCAATAGCTTTCATCTCTTTATTTATTCTGAGCATGCGTGGCACTTTGTTTGTAGGATTTGTGTACACACGATCGGAATTTCCGACAATGGATTTTGTTGTCGGAAAATTTTATATCCTGCTCTCAAACTTTGTGTGTCGGAAAATCCGATGGAAAATGTCCGATGGTGCCCACACACGGTCGGAATTTCCGACAACACGCTCCGATCGGACATTTTCCATCGGAAAATCCGACCGTGTGTACGGGGCATAAGACTGGTGATGCCATTAAATTTCATGTGCGTGCACAGCCAGGCGTCCCAAAACTTTTGGTAATATAGTGTATTTTTGGTTAAAAAAATTCCTATAAGCGTATATTGATTGGTTTGCGGAAAAGTTATAGCGTTTACAAACTATGGTAAACAGTATCTCACAAAAGTGAGTACCCTCCTCACATTTTTGTAAATATTTTATTATATCTTTTCATGTGACAACACTGAAGAAATTACACTTTGCTACAATGTAAAGTAGTGAGCGTACAACTTGTATAACAGTGTAAATTTGTTGTCCCCTCAAAATAACTAGACACACACCCATTAAAGTTTAAACCACTGGCAACAAACGTGAGTACACCCCTAAGTGAAAATGTCCAAATTGGCTCCAATTAGCCATTTTCCCTCTCCAGGGTCATGTGACTCATTAGTACTACAAGGTCTTCAGTGTGAATGGCGAGCAGGTGTGTTAAATTTGGTGTTAAAGCTCTTACTCTCTCATAATGGTCACTGGAAGTTCAACATGGCACCTTATGGCAAAGAACTCTCTGAGGATCTAAAAAAAAAGAATTGTTGTTCTACATCAGGGGTCCTCAAACTTTTTAGACAGGGGGCCAGTTCACGGTCCCTCAGACTGTTGGGGGGCCGCACTATAGTTTAAAAAAAATATGAACTAATTCCTATGCACACATCTTATTTGTAGTGCAAAAAAAAAAAACAGGAAAAAAA
This sequence comes from Lithobates septentrionalis, assembly GCA_037952835.1. Classification (NCBI taxonomy): domain Eukaryota; kingdom Metazoa; phylum Chordata; class Amphibia; order Anura; family Ranidae; genus Lithobates; species Lithobates septentrionalis. The sequence goes on along the minus strand of JBBDGP010004002.1, from coordinate 2,972 downwards.
ACAGTACAATATTTAAAATAAAGAACAATTGTAATCAATATAAACTTATCAGTATTTCACAGACTCCCCCAGGGCCAGATTAAGAGCAACATGGGCCTGGTGCTAAGGATTTTGGTGGGCCTTTTTATGGAAATAAATAAAATGAAAACGCAAACAATTTTTGTTAAATTTAAATTAAAGAGAGAGAGGGGTGTGAGAGAGTGGTTAAGAGAGAGAGGGGGGGTGATAGTGAGATGGGGGGTTGAAGAGAGGGGATGAGAGGGAGGGGGAAAGAGAGAGAAAGGGGGTGAATGAGAGAGAGGGGGGGTGAGAGAGAGGGGACAAGAGAGAGGGGGTGAGAAAAAGGGGAATAGAGAGAGGGTGAAAGAGAGAGGGGGTGAGAAAAAGGGGAATAGAGAGAGGGTGAAAGAGAGAGAGGGTGGTAAGGGGTGAAGGGGGTGAGAGCGAGAACAGGGTGAAAGAGAGGGGATGAGAGAGAGAGGGGGTGAGGGGGGTGGGAGTGAGGGGTGAGTCTGTGGGAGGCACAGCATAGTACATAACACGGGGGGGGGATAGCACAGTACATTACATGGTTGGCACAACACATTACATGGTGGATACATGGATACAGCACATTTAATGGTAAGCAAAGCACAGTACATTACATGGTGGGCACAGCACATTACACAGTTGGCACTGCCTAATACAGCACATTACAAGGTAGGCACAGTTCATTATATGGTGGGCACAGCACATGACATGGCTGGTACTGCACAACACAGCACATTGCATGGTGGGTACAACACAGCACATGCACACGGTAGGCACAGGACCTTATATGATGGGCACAGCACATTACAAGTGGGCACTGAACAGCACATTATATGGTGGGCACAGCATATTATATGGTGGGCACTGCACATGGCATGGTGGGCACTGCACAGCACATAAGGTGGGTACTGCATGACACCACATGACATGGTGGCAGAGGCGGCTCTCTAATTAGGCAAACTAGGCTGCCGCCTAAGGCCTCGCATTCACAGGGGCCTCGCTGCTGCCTAATTTGCCTCTGCTCGATCACAACAGGCTCCAGGTGCCATCTGTAAAAGCCGTGCGGGCAGCCATAGAGCACACCGGGCGGGCCGCTAATCCATGTCCAAGTCCAGCGCGGGCTGCTCCTTCAGCCCGCGCTGCTCATCTGGCCTCTCCGCATCTGGCCAGCTGCCTATTCGGGTCAGGAGTCGAGCCAGGCGGCGGAAACTATCCCTGCCCTATGACTGTCTGTGAAGGGGAAGGAGGAGCTCCGGTGGATGGATCCCATCCCAGCACCTGCTGCAGCCTGGCTGAGCGCCAGAGAGAACGTGAGTGCCCAGCCGTGCCGCCCTCCTGTGTGCCTGGATAGGAGGAGCGGCGGGGACAGCTGCATAAGGAGGACTTGATCTTTTCATGTTCCTCCTGCAGCCGCTGAATGACCGCTTCTTCTGCGGGCGTTCATTGGCTGCAGAAAGAATATGGAAAGATTAATTCCTTCATATGCAGCTGTCCCCGCCGCTCCTCCTATCCAGGCACACAGGAGGGCGGCACGGCCGGGCACTCACGTTCTCTCTGGGTGGTCGGCCAGGCTGCAGCAGGCGCTGCAATGGGATCCATCTACCGGAGCTCCTCCTATCCAACTCTTTTACTGCCCGTGCTCCCTGGTTCCTCCCAGTTCTCCCTGCATACCCCTCTGCTCCCTGGCTCCTCCCCCCCAGTGCTCTCTGGCCCCCGTGCTCCCTGGCTCCCCCACTGTGCTGTCCAGTCCCCCCACTGCTTCTCAGCTCCCCCCATGCTCTCCCCCCCACTGTGCTGTCCAGTCCCCAACTCCTGTGCTCCCTGGCTCCCCCCAGAGCTCTCTGTTCCCCCCCGTGCTCCCTAACCCCTCCTAGTTCTACCTGCACCCCCAGTGCTCTCTGCCCCCTGTGCTCCCTGGCTCCCGCTGTGCTTTCAACTTCCCCTGTGCTCTCCAGCTCCCCTCTTGTGCTTTCCAGACCCCACTTTTCTCCCTGGCTCCCCCCACCCCCCTGTGCTCCCTGGCTCCCCCCATGCTCTCCACCACACTGTCCTACCCAGCTCCCCCCATGCTCTCCACCCCTCACCCTCCCTATGCTCTTCTGCCCCTCCCCCAGCACTCTCTGGCCCCTATGCTCTCCATCACCCCCCCATGCTCTCTGCCCCTGCCAGGCTCTTCACTCCAGTGCACCCCCTAGTGCTCTCCAGCTCCCCCAGTGCTCTCCGCCCCCCTGCTCTCCACTCCCCCAGTGCTCTTGCCCCCCACACTCTCGGGCCCCCCTCCCTCTGCTGCTTTCAGCATCACTCCCATGCTCCCCGCCACCCCTGTTCTCTTTTGGGGGGCTATCACCCCTGGGCAGCTCTGCTAGGTTCCCCCCTCTTTTCACTCCGGCTGCTGCGGGGGTCTCTCAGGCTGGGGAGCGGGGAAGGGACCGCTATCATGGGCTGCTCAGTCTATTTTTTGTCCCAGTCCGGGCCTGGCGGTCAAGTTGAGCAGCAAGGCTTGCAAGGATTGATAGTCCTGGAGGAAGAAGAGCTCTAAAGACCTCCCAGGACTGGAGGACAGCCTGACTGGGGCCGGAAAACGAGGATGGGTGGAAGGTAAAGGTGACCAGGGACCACTCCATATGACAGCAAACAGATCCTCTGGAAGGAGCAGGACACTGTCCCCACCCAGAATGAGAATGGACCCTGCCTGCTGCTGGCCGTCATGGACATCCTGCTAGCATGGAAGGTACCGTACCAAGAGCAATCACACACAGCTTCCCACAGACAGGCACTGCAGACTGGGACATGGTACACAGGAGGGGCTGCAGACAGGAACGGGGCTAGAGATCTCTCTCTCTCTCTCTCCCTTCCTCCTCTCTCGCCCTCTCTCTCCCTCCCTCTCCCTTCCCTCCCTCTCCCCCTCCCTCCCCTCTCTCTGCCTCCCCCTCCCCCTCTCC